>PVJL010003053.1:0-170324 GCA_004026885.1 Lyroderma lyra
CACTGCACCAGAGCAGGAGACCACAGAAGCCCTCATGTTATCTTATTCTCCAAATACCATCTCTGTGTGCTGTAAATGTTGATTATTATCTGTCCTGTACCCACCAATGTAAAAGAAGTCTGTGTCTTTCCATATTGCTTTTTATCCAATCCCTGAGATAGCCCTGCTTTGCTTTCTCCTGCTGCCTTAATCTCCCACCAGTGGATTGCACCAGTGGAAAGGTAAGGTAACCCTCCTTACCTTTCCCCTCCTTTGATTCTCATGCATACAATAAGCTGCAACACTGCCCTTCTCCGGAGCATTTTCTCAATCGTTGAGATTTTGCTTCCTGGCCAATTGTCGTCAATTCGGTTCGAATAAACTCACAAAAATTCTCTACAAGTTTGGACATTCCTTATGTTGACACGAGAAGCACTCACACTTGGCTGAAAGTACAAGCAGGGAGAAGGGAAGGGCTTTGGAGCCGGTGAGATTGGTCCTGGAAGCCCTCCCCCAGCCCCTTGGAGTCACTCTGGGCCTTGGTTTCCTCACCGAGTTAACAGCACCGGCCGTGCACGGCTGCAAATGTGCATGGCAGCTACGCAGCGCTCCATAAACCAGGACTACACCTCCGCCATTGGCCCTGGCACTCTGCTGATCACCAGCCTCTTCTCAAGCTCTCTCCTATTTCCCCGGATTTAGTGTCTGTTTCGTCAGCCCATCTTGGATTCCCTTTTAATTCTCTGTCTTTCCCGTCGTTTGCCTTTGTTTTCAATGCTTTTCACTCCAGTTGATTTATCCCAGTAGAGTGTGAGTTCTGCTTCTTTCTTTCTAGAAACTCTGTTTCCATAGTTTCTAAATGTTACCCCATTTACTTGCCTGGAACTAAAAGCCTCTCGAGGAATATCTCCACAACCATGGAAGGGAACCTGGTGTCCTTTGCTTGGCATGCTAAAGAAATTCCTTTTAGCCTTGATCAGCCCCTGTACCTGTGAGGACCTGGTCAGTGAGGAGTGCTTCCTCCCCTCACTGGGAACTCTGTCCCTCTGGGCCTCTCTGCTCTTGGACACGCTTTGGGAAGATTGAGTTCCTGACAAAAGGCTCAGATCTGCCCTTCCTCCTCCTGGAAGCAGGCCCAGGTTCTCTGCTGCAACTGTGTGTGCGATGAAGGACATGGGAGGCCCGCCTTGATCCAATGTCTCCCGTAATGCAGGTTAAGTCAGCTTGGTTGTGCCTGCACGTATGTCATGCCCTCCAAGCTCTTCTCTCTTAGTAAATAAAGGGGATAGTTTTTGCCTTCAGGTGTATCCATTGCTTTATTCCTCATCTTGCTTAGAACCCAGAGTGGAAAAAGAGAGATGCTACTTTGTGGGGCTTTCTCAAAGACCCCAGCAGTACTGTCAATGAACGAAGCTGGCTGGGGGTAACAATGAGGCCTGGAGGAGACTGGCGAACGGAAGAGAGAGCGTACCGCCCAAGGAGGACAGAGCCAGTCAGCTCCAGCTCACCGCTGTCTTGCAGGCACTTGGGCCCACTTTTGCCAGATATTAAAAACTTTTCAAGGAAAGCCAGAGAGCTTGATTTTTTTCTGACAGCTCCCTCCTTTTAAAGGTTGACAACAAAACTAAAACAAACAAACAAACAACAAAAAAAACCCCAAAGACAAAAATAAACAACCAAACAAAAAAACCCCACAAAATACCGTAAGGGCGAAGTTAATGTGGGATAAACAAAATATATCTACAGGTCAAGGCTGCCCGAAGGCTGTCTCCTGAACCCTCTGTGCTGCATCCTCGTGGTCACATTTGCATGTAATTCTACATCTATCATCCCATCAGGAGAACTTGCACTCTAAATGCCCTGCATCATCTGAGGAGGGGCACTGCTGCTGCTAGCATTTTCAGTCATAATTTACTGCTCTCTTTTTGATGACATCTTTTAGTCTCACTTACTTCAAATGAAACCCGCTTTTATAGTTACACAGAAGTTAACCTATGAAAAGGCAAATGGCTCCAGTCCTTTTCTTGGATTTGTCAAAAGATGGACAGTCAATAGCTTCTTGCCCAAACATGGATTTTACTGAACCCGAGGTTAATGAAACACATGCAAAAAAAATAAAAGTGATAACTAATTCTTCAGCATCATTGACTCGAAGGTATCTAACAAGGGGAATTTGAACGTAAAAACTCTGACAGTGAGGTGGGCAATAATTTGGTGTGACAGTTAGAAATCATAGCATTATTCACTCATTCATTCACTGATTCAACGAAGACATATTCAGCAGTTCTCTGAAAACCACAGCTGTGATGGCAAAACCCACCAGAATGCAAACCTGGACACGCCTGCCCAGCTGCCGCGTCTGCAGAGTGGCTGCACGAGCACGCCAGGTGTGCAGCTGTGAACAGGCATGACCGTGGTGACAAGTGTTGCTATTCCATGTTGTGCAGTCCCTCAGCGTGATACTGGGCATCTGTCCTTTTCTCCAGGCAGTGAGGTTTTGTGAGCATGTTGACACTGAGAAGCTGGAGGAAAACTTAAGAAAAACGGTGGTGGATATAATTATTCTAGGACATACTCTGGTTATCTTACATGGCACCAACTTGAGCTTTCTGCATTGGGCTTCTTGAATATCCTTGGGGTTAAAATAACTCTTTGGTTGTCTATTGGTGTCCTCAAGGGCAGCCAGCCTCACCCCTGGGGCTCTGATACTCACACCCAATGGTTGGTAGTGATGATGCAGAAATGTCTCCCTCACAGGGTTAGTGGGGTTTGGGTACTTCAAAGGTTTCAGTCACGGGTTTGAGTTACTATTCAAGCCACTCCCCACTTACTCAAGGCGTCTCTGGGTGGTTTCTCTCTTCTGCCTGGGGGCTCTTGCATTTTCTATTTCCTGGTTTGGAATGCCTTCTTCTCCCCTCCCTACACTACTTCTAATCTAATCTTTTAAATGTCTAATCTTTCAAACACCATTCTCTTCTAGCCCTCTTCTTCTACTCAAAGGGCCTGCCCTTGTGTGTTAGTGAAGATAGGCCAGGCTACACTTCCAATAGTGAACAAACTCCAAATGTCAGTGACTTAACACACAAAAGGTTATTTCTTGCTCATGTCACAATCCAGTGACTCAGGGGTCCAGCTTCTCCATTTTGTCCACCTCTGAGGGCAGAGGGCTTTTGGGCAGAGACATTATGGCCAGCATCCTACTGGCTAGCACCCAGGCACAGGGCTCCAAGTTACCTGAAAGGGAGCTGGGAAAGTAGTCTTCCTTTACAGAGATTATTTCAATTAACCTGCACAGGAAGCTTCTGAGGCAAAGAGCAATATCCTGCTCATTTTATAGATAGGACACTGAGGCTGTGAGAAGCTAAGTGACCCCTCCAGGCCACAAAGCTAAGTGGGGGAGCTGGGGTTCGCACCAGCGTGCCAGCCGCCAGGGCCTGACCAGAACACAGACTGTATTGCCTCCCTGCTCATATGTTAAAGATAACAAGACAACTGATAACATATTATGTGTCTGCATCTAGTGTTAGAAACTCAGAGATTTAAAAGTATCCTTGTTACTTATTCCCTGAATAACAGTAGTTTAGACAAAGAAGATAGTTTTGCTAAGAAGGCTAGGTAGGGAACAGACAAATGGTTCTCAAAGGATGGTCTGCAGCTTCTGGGGAGCACTGAGACCTTTTCATGGAATTCCTGGTATCAAAACCATTTTCATAATATACCAAGATGGTATTTGCCCCTTTACTCTCATTCACTCCTGCATGTACAACTGAGTTTCCAGGGACTCCCTACATGTGATGATGCCATCGCTGTCACGCTAGTATGTAATGGAGAAATGGTTGTTACTTTGACGTGAATTAACAAATAATTTACTGTTTTCAGTTTTAATTTCTTAAAACTTCAAGTTTCTAAAATGATCAATATCAATAGATATCACACACAAAATTTCTTTAGCATCCTCAATAATTTTATTATTTTTTAATACACAGCTTGTATTGCATCTTTAAAATATCACAAATAAGTCTGAGAAATCATCCAACTTATTGCTGTTTCTGTAGCTGGATCACTTAGATCTTATTCATCCGCCTGCACTGCTCCTTTCTCAGAAGGGTAGATACCATCCAAAATTTCTCTGATATCCTTGTTTTTAATTTTTGTGGCTTATTCCATGAAAGCAGCCAAATTTGATACAAATTCAATGTCATTTCCTTCAAGAATTAACTCACCTTTCTGGACTTGAGATACTGAACAAGCAATGCCTGACCTCATCTGAACGCTGCAGCTTTATTTTTCATCTAAGAAATTTCCGCTTTCAACAAGAGAACACTCTCCTGAACAAGGGCGTTGCGGGGGAGGGAGCGCACACAGACCTCACCTTCCGCCGGGAATGGGAGCCCAGTGCCACACCCCGGTCACGTTCTGTACACGACGAGACAGGGCTGCAATAGCCAATCCCTTTCTATTTCCTCGCCATTTGTCAGCCTGGAGCCTCTTCTTTTTCTTTCTAAGAGACTGAGTTCTACACTGATGTGACTGACGTTCCTCCACAGGGTGCCCCTGGAGCCCTCCACAGTAACTGTGGGCCCTTCAGAGTGGCGCCCAAGCTTTCTGAACCTCCACAGTCTGACTGCTGAGAACGGTCTTCATCCCCCCAGTAGACGTGGCTGTGTCCTCGGTGATTTTAAAGACTCTTAAGGATCCCAAGACCAAAATGTTTGAGAACTGCTGGGTTGGAAGTTTAAGGCAGGGTGTTTTCTGAAGTCAGCAGTAAGAATCTCTTTTAAAATTGCCTGTCTTGATTTATTTATCTATAAAATGAGGTTATAGCACAACTATAATACTAATCTATATTATAACACTGAACACAAGATTAAAACATCAACCACAGTAGCTTGGATTAGAATCAAGCATCCCACAACAACAACAACAACAACAACAACAACAATGGCAATAAAAATAAAACAGATACATTAGCAGTAACTTTTAAAAGTTTTCCTCAATTTTCTGTTCCTTTCCCATTTTTTCTCAAGAACAGTAAGAGAATGTGTCTAATTTGCTATCACCACACCATTTGATCAGTGAAGGCTTCTACTATTTGGAGATGAGAAATCTAATCAATTTACCTTGGCCCACATTAATGAAAAGACACTGCAAGTGAAATTCCATGGTAACAAAACTCATTGTCACTGCATACTGCATAAACAGCTCCTAACCTTGGCTGATGGCTTGCTGTGTTGTCTCATGCTGCTGTCATTACGGTACATTTCGGTTTAAACAAAATCAAGTAGCCACTCTCTTCCAGCTCACTGCAGTGACTATCCAATGCCACAATAACCTGGTATTTATAATCCATTTTGCCTTCACTTAGAGGGTAAGCCATGTGGGCAGAAGGTTCACTGCAATGGAAGGCAATGTCAGAATACCTTGATATGTGTAATCCTTGTTACTTTAATAGAAGATTAGCTTCATGGGCACAAGTAGGCCATTTACAAAATGACAGATAAGGTCTGTCCAAGTGCATGGTTATGCTTGATTTAAAGCTTAATAACAATGAATTTATTCTAGCTTTTTGAAAAACTGAAATTCTAAATGATAAATTAAAATCAGTAAACCAGCATAACCAAATACTGCTATTGAGTTAATAACAGACAAGTCTTACTAAGAAACTACTGTGTGCAGGTGTCACATGCTGATTGAAGTATTTCTGCTCATTTCCCACACCACCTCCCAGCAGTCTATTACCTAGGCATTACTATTACTCCATTTTTACAAAAGGGAAGACATTTATCCTTACAGAATTTAAGTTCATAAGCTGTGATTCAGTGGCCCATGTTCTCAATCACTATCCTATATCAGTTTCTACTTAAAAGTTTTTTTTTAAAGGTATTTTCATTAAAATTTTGTCCTCATTTGTTTGTCCTTGGTGCTTTGGTTGCTGACTATTGCGGGTTGAATTGCGTCCCCTCGAAAATACGTTGAAATTTTATCATCTGTGAATGTGACCTTACTTGGAAATATGGTCTTTCCAGAAGTAATCGAGAGATTGCATGAGATTAGGATGGACCCTAACTCCAATGACCAGTGTCCTTTAAAAGAGCAGGCGATTTGGAGACATGGACACATAGGAAGAAGACTGCTAAATCCAAGAAGAGATTGGGATTACATTGTCACAAGTCAAGGAATGTCAAGGGCTATAAGGAGCTGGAAGAGGCAAGGAAGGATTCTTCCCTAGCATCTTTGGAGGGAGCATGACCCTGCCTGCACCTTGATTTTAGACTCCTAGGTTCCAGAAACATGAGAGAATATATTTCTGTTTTTTCATAGGCCACACAACTTGTACTTCATTATGGCAGCCCTGGGAAGCTAATGCACTGACTTCGTGGACTGGAGCCCCAGCAGACCCGAAGATCCTGGGTGTGGGGACCCAACTCACTGTGCTGCTGTGCCAGGCATGGGGTAGATGTCCCCTAGAGAGAGCACCATCAAAAGAACAAATGAGCTAAACAAATTGAGCTAATTATTTGGTTCAGGATCTAAAACTAGTTTGAAGGTCTAGTTTTGTAGTGAGGTTATGGAGAATCTTAAAAAACAATAAGGAGATACTGCCTTAAATACTTTCTGGAACAAAGCAGGGTATAGAGAAAAAAAATAAGTCTTTGAATTTGATGCAATGACCCTGTAGCCAATGGGGAGCCACTGAACTGCAGTGCTAGAAAGATCGTTTGCAGGCCAAGTGATGGTAGTGGGCTTTTGGGAGGAGAGGGTGGCCAGGCAGGGTACTGAGCCAGGGGGCGGCCGCGGGGGTGCTGGCTGAGGAGCCAGCCCTCAAGAAGTCAGCTGAGCAGGGTGTCATAGCAACCAGCATGGCTGCCTGGTGTGTACTGGTGTTGGGGGTAGGCAGGCGGCAGATCGGGAGACACAGGGCTTTCTCCAGCTGAGGAAAGAAGGATTCAGGGAGAAACAACAAGACTGCTCCACGTTAACTACCTTAAAGTTCGGACGAATAAACCAAAGGATGGCAAATGATGTGAGTCCTTCAGAGCACCCTCAGGACTGAGACAGACTGCAGAGGAGGTCAGGACACGGCTAAGTACAGGGACAACCTGGGCTTCTTCTCGGGTTACATGAACAGTGACTGAACAAATTTTAAAATACAGGCACTGAAAGGCAGGAAAGCTACAATTCCTAGGGAAACACTGGGGCGAGTAATAGCAGCTGTTTAGTAAATGCTTCCTGTACGCCAGGGACTGGTTGAAGCACTGAGTGCATGGTAACCACCTTCCTCCCAACATCAAGCCGGCAGGGTCATGGTCAGATCCCCATTTTGCAGAGGAGGAAAGTGGGGCACAGAAATGCTAATTCACTGGTCAAGGTCATACAGCTAGGAAAGGACACAGCCCCATTGATTCCAACCCCATTTACAGATAGGAAACCAAAGGTCAGGGAGGTGTAGTGACTTGCCCAAGGTCGCATGGTTAGGGACTAGCAGAACTGGGATAGGAATTCAAATCCTGCAGTCTCAAATGCCCCCCCTCTTTTCCACCGCTGAGCCTGCTGAGCGGAGCACTGGACTTGTGCGGAAGTGGTTCTTTTGAATACTTTGAACCTGAAGTCACAGTACAGCTGCTAAGCAGGCAAGAGTGTAGGAAGAAAAGGCTAGCTTCCTGAGGAGCTGCAGCAGCGGGGTGAGCCTAGAGCAGAGTGGTAGTGGTGGGAGAGGGGTGAGACCAGAAAATGATGCCCTAACATCCAAGGAAGCCTTCCTCCTCCCCTCAGACAGAAGGGCCTCTAAGTCCAATGCCATAGAGAAGTGTGGCGTCTGGGACAGAGGCAAGACATGGCACTGGCCAGGGGTAACTCTGAGAGAACATCTCAGTAGGGTCAGAGAGCAGAAGGCAGACACAGAGGGATGAGCCTGAGTACCCGGAGGCGTGCTGCCTCTTAAACTCCTGCATTTTGAGATAACAGGATTCTTGGACTTGTTTAAAGGCAAAAAGGAAAAGTTGTTGATGGAGCAAATTAGGGAGCAAGTCTCCTCAGGACTGGGGAGGGGACAGAACTCCCAGGATGGGCGTGGTACAGGGGGAGGGGTTACCTTCCTCAAGGTCTGCTAACTCAGGTCATCTGCTGACAGGGAGTGTGGAGAGGAGACTTTCAAACACATGTTCATCTATTAGAATCGTATTTGTTGTTTGGCAAATACAAGAGCACGTTAGCCATCACCATATTGTATACGAGGACCTTACAGAATATGTGTATTCTGTCTACATTACTTCCTAAAAACAAACAACAGAAAATACACTATCCATTAGGATTCTGGTTGCATGTATCAGGCACTCAAGCCAGCTTAAGCAAGAAAAGGAAATTTCTGGTCAGGTTACACTGGTATCCCATAGGCCCTGGGGGCCCGGGTGCAGCCAGCAAAGGCTCAGGACCGAAGGTTCTCTGCAGCCTGGGTGTGACTGTCTAGCTCCTTTGTTTGAGGGACCAGCCTAGACTAAATGAATTACAATTGTTTTTTCTTTGCAGGGGACAATAAAAGCAGCCCAAACTTGGCTTACACTAACTAGAAAATTTAACGGCTCAAATAACCAAACATTCCCAGCCAGCTGGGTCCAGGGGGTCACACATCACTGTCAGTCATGGAAGGAGACAGTCTCTTCCTCCACTAACACCTGTGCTGGCCCCTTTGTCTGCTGGTTCGGTCTGCTTAGGACCAGGTGACCAACAGAAACTTGGGCTACTCACCTCCGCCAGCACTCTGGTTCTCCGAGAGTCCCCGCAAGTCTCAGGCCAGGTGGCGGGTGAGCCCAGCTTTGATCATACGCCTACTTCTGAATCATCGATGGCCAGATGGAAGGAAATGCCCATTGGCCATTTGCCTGGGTCCTGGATCTGGGGCCAATCAGGATCAGTCCTATCCCAAACGCATAGCAGTAAGAGCAAAATGCTGCACGAAGTTTACTGTGTTCTGAGCAAATGTTACTGTTGTAAGTACTTTAGGTAAATTAATTCATTTTAACCTCAGTTAACTATCTTCTTTGTTTACTAATGTAATCAGCACATCACATCCCCCTTTTATAGATGGGGAAATCGAGGCACAGGTGCATGTGTCATACCCACAAGGACTCAAAGCTACTAAGTTGCAGAGCTGGGGTGTGACCTAGAGTCCTAGGCCCCAGGAGCTGGGCTCTTGACCCTTGGCAGCAGGGAACTGCTACCAGCCAAGTGGGAAATGGATGCTTGCTAATAAAGATAGTGATAACATCAGAGGAACAAGGCCACTCAAATTCTTGCTCTGCGGGAAAAATTATTTACCCAGCTCGGTGGCAGCTTCTACTGAGACCTCACACATGGACTCATTTCAGAAAACAGAAGGGACAGAAGAATAAGCACCCTTCCACCATTAGCTCAGATGAGGGGTCATCTATGATTGGGGGAAGGCACTTTTAGTCACGGGGACAGAAAGAAAAAGCTATCAACCAAGGCTTCTGAGTGTACTTCTTTATACAGCGTCTAGCCGAAGCAACGCTGGACCACGTACAAGAATGTCTCGCACGAGATGGACAGCAATTTGAACATTTTACCTAAAATGTCATACATAGGGTTCTTGAGTATGATATTGTTATGTTACGGAATTATATGCTTATGATTTTGTAATAAAAGATTTGGTATAGATCACCAGCTCATGAACCAGGGGTGCTATTTGTGCCGGATCCTGTATTCTATCTGCACCCTAACTTTTGCTCCTTGCAAGGGACTGAGTGGGTAAGAAAAATCCAACAGCCTGAAGGTGCACAGGGAACCCACTGGGCTGGAGGAGATGACCACACATGTCTTTTCTTTAGTTGTCTGGGTCCAGGAGAGATCAGGGAAGAAAGCTCAGTTCTCCTTATTGAAGGAAAAAGCACATAATTCATAGACTGGTACATTATGATTGAACTGCACTTTGGAATTACAGATAATGCAGAGAGTGAATCTACCTTTTTTCCACATCTTCAGCAAGATGGTCAGTAGAAGAATTGTCTTCAAGTCTTAGAATCATAGTCAGATAAATGTGCTCAGTAGTAATAGGCTGATGCTGACACTGGGGCTCAGGTGTAGGGCTATTAAGGTATCATGAGCTAGGCAGAGCTCCAGAAAAGGATCCCCTTCACTGGGAAGCTAAACTAAGCCACTCATACCAAAAATATCCACCTAATATTTGAAATTTCAGCCTTTCACACATGTGTTCTGTCAGCTTCTGCTGAGTCATCCTGTAGTCACAATGCCCAGATCTTGATGGTTACCTCAACAAAGGTTTCTCATACACGTTTCACATATTTCACGGGTCAGCTGTGGCTCTGCTCACCTGGCCACCCAGGGTTGGGGAGCGCCCCAATCTGGGACATCAGTTCTTGAGCAGGGAAAAGGAGCAAACTTTCATAAGTTCTGGGGATGTAACGCATAGGATGGTGACTGTAGTTAACAATACTGGATCATATATCTGAAATTTGTTGAGAGAACAGATTTTAAAAGTTCTCATCACAAGGAAAAATGTGTAACTATGTGAGGTGATAGATGTTAACTAAACTTACGGTGGTAATCATTTTGCAGTACATACATATATCAAATCATTATGTTGACACCTTAAACTAATGCATTAACTATCAATTACATCTCAAAAACACTGGGAAAGAATGCTCCACATCTTATGTCACTAGGGATTTGCACATTAAAACAATGAGTTACCACTACGGGCCGGTTTAGGTGGCCAAAGTCCAAAACACTGCAACACCAAATGCAAACAGGAACGCTCACTCATTGCTGGTGGGGATGCAACATGGTACAGCCACTTTGGAAGACAACTTGGTGGTTTCTTTCCACATGATCCAGCAACAGTGATCCTTGGTATCTCCCAAAAGAAGTTGAAAATTTATGTGCATGCAAAAGCATGCACATGGGTGTTTATAGCAGCTTTATTCATAACTGCCCAAACTTGGAAGCAACGAAGATGTTCTTTGGAAAGTAAATGAATAAACTTGGTACATCCAAACAAGGGAATGCTATTCAGCACTAAAAAGAAATGAGCTACCAAACAATGAAGACTTCAAAGAGACTTAAATGCATATTACTAAGTAAAAGAAGCCAATCTGTAAAGGTTACAAACTGTATGATTCCAACTATATGCCATCCTGGAAAAGGCAAAACTGTGGAAAGAGTGAAAAGATCAGTGGTTGCCAAGGGTTATGGAGGAGAGAGTGAATAGGATTTTTAGGGCAGTGAAACTATTTTGCATGATTACATGATGGTCGATGCCTCATTGTACATTTGTCCAAACTCAAAATGTACAGCACCCCGAGTGAACCCGGGGTAAGCTGCAGTTTTTAGTTGATAACGATGTGCACTGTAGGTTCCTCAACTGTAACGCATGTCCCGCTCGGGCGGGCAATGCTGATAGTAGGGGGAGGCTGTGCATGTGTGGGGACAGAGTGTGGGAAATCACTGTGCCTTCTCTCCAATTTTGCTGTGAAACTAAAACTGCTCTCAAAAATAAATTCTATCACATAAAACAAAACAAAACAAAACAAAAACAAAAAGTCCTTCACTGGAGACCTTCAAAGTTCACGGCTAGTAACCTTTGTGCCCCCAGGCCTTCTGTTGGAAGGTTAAGGAAATCAGAAGACACCGGCCTGGCACGCCCCCTGGGGGGTGGGAGAGGTGAGAAAGGGGGTGCTTCAGGCTCGGCCTGGACCTTCAGCTGGTGGCCGCAGGGGGAACCCACCAGGGAAGGTCTTCAAAATACCAACGCTGGGCCCCAGCGCACACCAACCGAGACTGTCCGGTAGCAGTGTCCCGGGAGTTGAGGCTCGCGTTCATTCCACCGTGCAGCCGGGGCTGGGGTAAGGGGACTTGGCATAAAGGTCAAAGCCAAAAAAGGACAGGAGGATGGTGCTCTCCGGGTGCTCACACTCTTGGGTGCTCACTGCAGCCGCGCGCTTCCCAAGGGCCTGCGGCCTGAGTGCCACGCTGTCAACAGCTTTGACGTCAAGAATGGGTGTCCCCAGAGTAGGTGCGCTAACCATCTACCCCCCGGAGGGGGGGACGGGACTAAGGCCCTAGGTCTGCAGCAACCTCCTGGGTCAGGTTCGCTGCCGACCTCGAGCCCCAGGCCCCGCGCTGCCACCCCCCCCCCCCCCAGTTTTACAACTGTGGCCCGGGCGCCACGCGCTGCTTCCACGTTCGCGCTCTAGTGAAGGGCTTTGCCCTTCCCGCTGTATTCTGCGACCAAGCGGAGGATGACGACCCTTCGGTGATGCGAGGACGAATGGGTGACCACGCATTCTTCGGAGCGAGCGTTCGCCTATACCCACTAACTATACAATTAGAAATAAGGGAGCACACAAATATTAAAGAACAAAAACACGCCTGCGACAACCAGCTCAAATGTAGGTGGAACCAACACAGGTGCGTAGGCAGTGCCTCGCCTGGGGCTGCCCTTCCGCCCGCCGGAGCACCCTAGGCGTTCCACGCCCCCGGTCCGCACCTCGCTCTCCCGCCGCCGCAGCCCCGCCCCGCCCCGCAGCGGAAGCTGATCCGGTAGTCCGAACGCCTCGGGGACCCACGTGGGGAAGGGCCGATCCCCCCAGCGGCGGCCCGCTTCCCGCCCCTCCCGGAGCTTGCGGAGCGCCTGTCCCAGGCGCAGGGAGACGTGGGAACCCAAAGCACAGGTCTGGGGCGGAGGGGTGGCGCTCACCTCGCCTCCGGGCAGCGCTCCCCCCCTGCACCCCGCCCCGCCGGGCCTGTCCCCGTCCCTCCGGCCCTTTAAGGAGGGTCATTTCCGCAGCCGACTTCTGGGCGGGGAAAGCGCAGCGCCGTGCTGGGGCGGCCTCCGAGCCGTAAGTAGGGGCGAGGCCGCAGCTCGGTCCCGGCGTGTCTCAGGCCCTCTTCGGGTGCGCCCCCGGCCCTCCGCGGTACCGATCCCGTCCCTGCCGGGGCGGTGAGGGGTCCCAGGGGCCCTGTGGACTCCTCCCCACATTCCATCCCCAATCCCCCCGTTCCCAGGGCTGGGGCCCGCGGGAAGGAGGTGCGTGCGTACCTGTCGGCGCTTTAGAGGGGCTGATGGAGGCAGGTTTGGGGGGCGCCAGGAGGCCCTCTAGCCGCGGACGCGCGAGTCTGCCCCACATCCCCGGGCCGGTTCTCCCAGCGAGCGACTGGGAATCCGCGAGTGTCTTCTCACTCCAGTCCCTGGGAGATGGGACTGCGTCTACTATAGACAAGCAGCGGGGGTCAAAGGCAGGATAATCAAGCCGTTAACACACAGCCTAAGGGCAGGTTCGGGTCCGTGGCTCTCACTTGGGAACCGGCTTGGAGGGGCAAGACCAAAACAAAACAAAAACCACCCTGCGGACTGCAGCGGGTTCCAGCTGCAGTCAGTGCGGGCCTGGGTACTTCCGAAGGCGCTACTTTCCCCGGGCGCAGGGCTGTCGCCGCCGCCTCGCTCTCCCTGAGGCCGAATTCACGGAGTTCTAACAGCGAAGTATGCAGGGCATCCTGCAGGAGTTGTACTGTTTGGGGTACTTCTGCCCAAACGCTTCCTTTGCCATGAATTCAAGAAGAGCCATGTAAAAGGAATCAGACAAAAGCTTCCTCCACCTCTTTCTTCTTTTGAACTTGTGAAAAGCATTTTGGGCCACCTAAGAGTTAATGCATTTTCTGGCTGGAGCGTCACGCTGGTATCTTTTGCCCAACAGGTTTAAGGGAACAGAGCTGGTGCAGTCGAAATGGCCCTGGTGCCTTATGAGACCGAAGTAATAGGGTTGCAGAGATTCCACAAGCCTCTTGCCTCCTTCTCCTTTGCGAACCACACGATCCAGATCCGGCAGGACTGGAGGCAACTGGGCGTCGCAGCGGTGGTTTGGGATGCGGTAAGTAAGCCCTTGGGGGCTTCTGAAAACATCTGCAATGGATTATAAGACTGGTCTTTATTTTAAAAAATAAAATAGCTTTATTGAGATATAATTCACTACCATACACGTCACATCACCTATTTCGAGTGTACAAATAAGTGTGATTATTTTTGTCTTTTTGGGGGGTGGGGTGGGGGTGGATCTCTTCTGGGAATCCAACCCAGGCCGCAGCGTTGAGAGCACTGAAGCCTAGCCACTACACCACCAGGGAACCCCCTTATTTGCTTTTTAAAGGTAAATTCAGAGAGGTGTGACTATGACCATGCTTAACATTTTCATCACCCCATCCCCTCCAAAGAAATTCCACCCATTAGAATTACTTCTCTGCCCCACCTCCCCCCAGGTAGATTGCATTTTAAGGGTGAGTAAAAGAAAGCTGAGAGTGACTTTAAGTGACTTGAGTGAAGTCACTTAAGAGTGAAATTAAGTGACTTGCCAGTAAAACACTCAGGTAAGACGGAGGACTGGAAGGAAAGCAGGAGACTCTAACTGCTTTGGACACTCATTAGGTTAATTTTTAAGTTAAGTTTCATTTTAAAAATATTGCACAAAGAATATAGTAAAATGACAAAGCCCAAAGTGAAGATCATGTGTTTTCTTTAAATTTTCCATAGTGGTAATGGTTGCAAAATTATACTCTTAACTGCTTTTTTACTTCTTCCTCTCTGGGCACTGTTATCAGCTGGTTGGGATGGACTTGCCCTCAGAATGACCATGGCTGGGATTCAGTGGGGCTTTTTTAATGTTGGATAAATGCTTGGACTAGATACAATTTCATAGTCTTAGCATTGTATTAGGGAAATTAGAGAAACATTTAAGAATAAAAATCAATATATTCTAACCCAGTAACACTACTTCTAGTAATACCACATGAAAGGTCTTCCCAGACCAAGAAATAATGATGCGTAATGGTGAGGAATGAATGAGCCTCCACAATGCTCACCAAGAAGAGGATGGCTAATTATACTAATAGTATGTGGCCATAAAAAACAATATCTAAAATTATGTTAACAGTATACAACACTTTTATAGAATTATATGCAAATGCTAACTCAAAAATCAAGTATCCCAAACGTTGGCTAAAACTGACCTTTTGATGCTTGATGACACATGGTGAGGGCTCCTTGGGGTGATGACTGTCAGGGATGCAGGAGGGAGGAATGGAGCTCCAGGAGCCTTGGGTGCTGCTCTGCTTTTTCCCTCTGGGGGATATTGTGGCCTTGCTGACTAGAGCTTGGTTCAATAACATTCCCATAAGCAAAGTCTGAGAGGACTTTGGAAAACCTCGAGTGTAGAAGCACTGTGAGAGTAAGAAATCAATCCCCCCAGATTCAGCAGGACCCTGTTTGTGTGGGCAGTGTCACTGCCCACTGCTGTTCCTGTGAGGGCCTTTGGTGTGGCCTGGGGCAGCTGTTCTGTGGGATGCAGTGTCTGCTTGCTGTAGGAGTTACCTCCCAGCAGCACCTGTGTCCCTGTGAGTGTTGTTAAACAGGGAATTGAACTTTGTGGTGGGAGGGCTGGGTGATGACTTCCTGTAGCTTGAAACCCTTCAGCCCCTCAAGTGCTGTTCATCTTACTCATCATCGCCCTGTGTTTTGACTCAGGCCGTCGTTCTTTCCACGTATCTGGAGATGGGAGCTGTGGAGCTCAGGGGCTGCTCTGCCGTGGAGCTGGGTGCTGGCACCGGGCTGGTGGGCATAGTGGCTGCCCTGCTGGGTGAGTGTGACACATGCATTCACACCTTTGTGAGTGGAACTCATTAGGAGTTCCATTTGCTGTTTTCTTGATGTAAAACCCATTGATGGTTTTCCCCTTACTGGATTATTTTTCTTTCCTCTGTACTCACTATGAATTATGGGCTTATTCCAGTAAGACTGATTGGTTACCTCTTTCTTACCCTGTTATTTGTACATCTCATGGGAGATGGCTTTGCTCCTTTGAATTTTATGATGCTGATAATATGATCTGAAGGCGACTTTTAAGGTCAAAGAGAATTATCTTGTTCATGTAGTTTTTTCACAGTTTAGGTGCAGTCTGTGGATTTAACCCTGTGAGGTAAGTAGAGCAGACACTCTCTCCTTCATTGCTAAGGAAATGGCTGGTTTTTCTCTTCTAGCAGGGGTTGGCCCTGCTAGAGTTGGTACTGGCATATTATTTTAACAATATACACTTAGGAATTGATATCAGGGTTTGTAATAATTTTGGTTTGGTATAAAGACATTAATATAGGCCTAGCATATTTTTAAGCTTCATTATTATTTGATTATTCATTGTTGACTCCTTTCTACCATTTCTGGCCCATACAGTTTGAGCTAGGCAATGATAGGCTAGATCAGCTTCTAAGATTCCATTTATAACACTCAGCACTTCAATGCCTTCACTGGGTTTCTGGTTAAAATGCAGTTTCTGGTTCCGAAGGTCTGGGGCGGGGCCTGAGAGCATGCATTTCTAACAAGGTCCCCGGTGGTGATGATGGTGACACCTAACTTATTTGTGCTCTTCTCCTAACTTTATCGTTTTTCAGCATTCCTTTCTCTGCTTAGATTTTGCCTTCCAAAACTTGATTTGGAACATGGGCAGTGGGGGTGGGGGAAAGGCTATGGAGGCCACAGCACTGTCGCTGGGAAGCCCTTGCTGCTGCACTGCCTTTGGCTCTCTTCAAGTTAGCCTTATTACACCTCATGTATGTTAGGTGTTACGTTTTTCAAGTGAAACTGGCATTCCGGAAGATTAGGCCGCTCTCTGAAGCCCTAAGACCCAAACCAGGTTTGTCAGGCAAGCAGCCCATTATTTTCTTTCCAGACACTAACTTCCCTCTGCTGTGATGACAGGAGCTAACTGGGAGGGGAAATGAGGTTTCTTCTGCTGCTCCCTCCTGAGAACAGGGGCTCCATGTAAAAACCTCATTGGCTGGAATAGCAACAGGTTAGTGGGATAAAGTGTGTAGGTTTAAAGTTATACTTGGTTTTGACACATCTTTTAACCTCTACTGGCTGTGTGACCTTGAGCAAGTTGCTTAACTTCTAAACTTCAATTTCCCTATAGCATAAGGAAATAATTGTATTCATTCAACACAGACGATCAAATGAGATCATGTGTAGAAATCCATTGGCTCGTTGGCTGGCACAAAGTAAATGCTCAATAGGTGTTGATTACTTCTCTGAGTATTTGTTTCTGATCTAGCAGTCTGGATCTGTGGGGGTGGGAAAGTCAAGATAATGCTCTTCAAGGACTATCACAGAGTGAGGGACTAAGTTAGCTGTTGCTACAAAAGACTTGGGTGGTTCTGGGAGCACCTAGAATTGCAGAATAGCAGTGTTTTCGCCTTTGGGAGATGTGCGCTTCCCTGCCCAGCTTAACTGTCACCTGTTTGTTCTTTTCTGCCCCAAAGCAAAGTTAAGTGCTGCCTTGTGTCTCTTACCTGCTCAGCATACTTCTCACCTCTGACCCAGCACGATCACATTTCATTACAGGCAGTTGTTTCATGTACCTGTCTGTACTGGTTCCTGAGGAATGGGACTGTGTCATCTTGTGTGTCCTTGGCCCTAGGAACAGTACCTGTTGTACAGGAGATACTCACATAGTTCTGGAGTAAGACATGAGCACACTAGAAAACCATGAAAATGAATGTTTCTGTTATTAAAAGCCATGTAACTCTATTAACAAAAACAGCCCTAAAAGCACACTTTAAAAAGGGGAAAAACCCACTAATGATTTTAATTATTCATTTAAAGTGTTTTCATTTCTTGTAACCTGAGGCTTTTAATCCTGAATTCAGGGAACACTAGCTGTCATACTGGCTCATGTAAAACACAAGTGATGGAGTCACCCATACTCAAACATTCCCCTGCCTGCCCCCTGCCTGAAGGCTAAGCCCCACGCTCCTTGGCTCTGTAATCTCATTTTGCCAGACCCTTCAGCCTCTTTGTTTTTTGTAGCTATTGCCTTGTGTGAAGTTCCAGAGCCTTTCTGTCCTGTCCCTTCTGCCTTGCATGCCTTTCTTCACCCCTTTCTCCTGGTTAATGCCACGTCCTTTAAGTGTAATCTCAGATTTCCCTTCTTTCAACATCTTTCATTGACCTCTGCTCCTCTCAAAGACTTTCTCCTTTGTGACCTCATAATTTCCTGGGTACACCCATGTTCCTATTTTTTCACTTCATACCTTGCAATTACAGTTATGTTTATGTGTCTCTTGCCCTCAGGAGACTGAGTTCCTACAGGGCAAGGTTTGTTTTGCTCATTTTTGTATCTCTAGCATGCAATATGTGCTCAAATGTTTGAGTAGATTAAGTCATGGCTTACAGAACTGAAAACCAAAAGTGAGGACAGATGTTTGCACATTTTTTGTCCATTGCCAAGTGACAGCAGGCTCTGATGTCTTTTTTCTTAAAATAATAATTTATTGCTTTTCCTTTCAAAACTTCAAAAAAGGGATCAAGGTTTATAAACTGCTCAGTTCAGATCAAGAATGCAAGAGGTGAGAATATGGGCCACTGTGGTCACTGGGTGTTCACCTGACATCTGAAATAAGCTCCCCCAGATTTGTTTTATTGCATTCAGAGATGCGCCATCTCACATGACATACTTAGATAATTAGTCAAAGTCACTGGAATGGTTCAGAGGTTTTTTTCCCTTCCCTCCTGCTCCAAAACGAAGTTTTCAGTTCATTTTGAAAAATCAATAGGTCAGTAAATTCATTTTGTTCTGCTTCTGCTTTATACAAAGCTTCCTATTCAAGCCAGTATCTTTCGAGCTGTTTTCTCTTTTGCTGTTACTGTTTGGAGTTCCTGCTGTTGGGCTTCTGTTTTGCTATAGATTTGAGCAAGTTCCGAGCACCAGTGAATGACCTTCACCTTCTCATGTTCTGCTTCTTTTGCAAGCTGGTCAATGAGCTCAAACTACTGTTTTCTGAAATTGGCCAATTTTGTCCACAGGGTCCTTGCACGCTTCCTTGAGCTCCGTGCTTTCCCACAGCTTGTTCAGCTCATCAAGTACAGCCCTGCTTCACCAGGGTGTCCTTGGCCATAGCTGCCGACCCCACAGCGGTGCGCTCCGGCCCAGGCTCATGTGGGCAGGCAGCTTCTCTCTGTGGCAGCTGTACCTGGCTCACCTGCCTCAGTTCTGCCAGGGCTGCAGGACCTGTTTACAAAGAATGTCGGGCTGTGTTGTCTTACTGGGTCAGTTCCCATTTGCCTTTTAGGAACTCAGTATTACCTCACTTCCTTCCTTCCCCAGCATAAATCACAGGCATTTTGTCATCATCTTTGTCACCATCTTCACATCCTGGCCTTCCTTGCTTCTTCACCACTAGACCTTTCAAAACAGGGTTCAGTGCAACTCTCCACCTGTGCTAGGCCTGTCATGCACAGCTGAGCATGGCTGCAGGAGACACACTTGCTGGTCTCACGTTAAGGTCACCATCTGGAAGTTTGAAGGGGGCGCTTCACGCTGCTGAGCAGTCACACTGCTCCCTGTCTTCCTCTGTGAACTACACTCCTTCTTCCTGCTTTCTTACTCTGAGCTGATGACATTTCTTCTGGTTTCACAAAGAAGATTGGAGCATTAAGAGAACTTCTGAATCCTCCCACCACTGCCTCCCCCTGCGGCGGTACCTGTAATCTCTGCCTCTGCTCTAGTAGCTCGCTCTCCTGCATTGTCTTTTCCTTTGCTTTCCACCCGACCCTTCCCATCACTATACAAACTTGCTGTTATTTCCCCCATTGAAAGAAACTTTTTTTTTAACTTCTTAAGTGGCTGATTCTAGGTCTGTGGCAGGAAATGTGTAAGATATCCCTGGAATAGTTTGTCATACCAGATGGCAAGGAAGCTATCAAGGATGGCATGGGGTTGTGTCAAAGTGCACTGGCAAAAGATTGGACAATTTGAACATCAGTAATACACCAAATATGTTTAATCCATGAGTTCATGATACAACACAACTGTAAACCTAATTAGTTGTCTGTGGAGGATGCTTAGAAACCAGCCCTTTATTTTGAAATCTGGTTTATAAAAGGGAAGAGAGGAGCAAAATCTATCTTGCCTTTTTTATTGAAACAATTCCTATAAATAGTAACCAAATGGAATTGAAAGAAATTTTCCCTTGTAGAAGTTTCTCAACAAATAAATGCAAAAGGAATCTAATGAATTAAGGAACCAGGCATTGACTACCCATGGCTGCTCACATCACGAAAATAAAGCCTATCAGATATTATATACCTCTTAATGAAAAACATACCACCTTCTCTGAAATAGTCTTGTTCAAAAAATTAAACCCAAATCAAACAAATTTATAGGAGATACAGAGGATAGAGAAACATGCTAAACAATACAAATGGTATATTCAACAAAATGCAGACTATGAGAAATGATGGGGCAAATGATCTGTTTCTTCCATAAATTGTAAGGGAAAAGAAAGATATAAAGAAATAATAGATTAAAACAAACTTAAGATACCCTTAAATTTACCCCTCCCTCCCTCTCCAAACAAACAAACAAACGAAACCCCCAAACCACCACAGGGATGGACATTTGGGTCATCAGAGTCTGTGAGGAGTGGTTTCAGCAGCATGGTTACTCTGGGTGGGCTGCTGGGGAGATGGCTTGTGGAGGGAGTCTGGAGGTGGTTATAGCAAGGTGCCAGCCACTAGCCCCCTTCCCCTGGGTCATCATGGTGGTATCCTCACCTTGTCTCCTCGCATCTGGGCCTACGCCACTACTAGGAATGAAAACCTAAGTCCGATCAGCAGCTCTTCTGCTCAGCACTCTAATTGCTTCCCACTTCATTCAGAAAAAGCCAAAGCCTTTTCAAAACCAGACCTGAGAGGCCCTAGGTGATCTGCCTCCCTTCCTGTCACTTCCCTGACCTCACCTCTTAACTACTTTATTCCTCATTCACTCATTCCAGCCTCTCGAGCTGCCTCCTTGCCTGCCTCCCTCCAGGCCTTTGCTCTTCCGCCTGCCAGGAACATTCTTCCCCGCTGAGGTACTCAGTTATTCCCTCACTTCCTCCAGGTCTTTACCTAAGTAATCTCGGAGAGGCCTTCCCCATCTACCCAGTCTAAAATTTCACACGCACCTCCCTTACTCCCTGATGTTTCGTGTCTCCTTCCTGATTATATTTTTCTTTAGTGCATATGTCTAACTAACACACTGGATATCCTACTGTTTAAAAACCTCTTATTGTCTGTCTTACTTGATGTAAGCTCTATGAAGTTAGGGGTTTTTGTCCCATGGCTGACGGTAGCCACTTGAGTATTTGTAGAATTGATGGATGTTACAGAGGAATTGTCACCTGACATCAAGATCCTGTTAAGACTCCTTGAACACCCAGCAGGTTAGGAGTAGCCTCAGAAATCCCTGAGACAGGCAGTAGAGGAGGTCTGCAGCTAAGAGCTATTAAGATGAACACCGCGATGATATACAAAAGACTAGCTCACTCCAGTAGTGTCAGCAGAGTGCTCTATAGACTGTTAAGAAATCCAGAGATAATGTTCTAAGTCAAACCAGGAAAACGCTGTCTGTTTTCTATTATCAGGAGAGATGAAAGTATCACTGAATTCTGCTCATCAGGCAGCATGCTGTCTAGCAGTGAATGAATGATCCAAGTGGTAGGTCCATGCTTGTAAAATCTTAACAACTCAAACATTTTCACAGTATCACACTCAGGGCTATAAATGTCGAAAGTCTTCATCTAATGTTACAGGTCAAGATAAGAGACATTAAGCTGCTGCTGAAATGGGGCTTCCTGTAGCTGGTCTGGAATCCTGTGGGGGACTACCCATGACGGTTACAAACTGAAGAGGATGCAAATGAGAAATAATTTTATGAAAGAATGAAACAAAATTATTTTCAGAATTTAGAGAGCCAAAATTAAATGGGATTATGCATATTATATTGTTACTACAACGTAGGTGAAGTGTTTCAGGGTTGGCCTTATGTGGTTGCTTTACTTTAAGGGTAGCTACCAGTTCAGCCTCTCTCGGACATAGTGGTTAAAATTAGGTCTTTTGGTTCATGGTAAATAACCCAAAAGAAACAGTTTAGTAAAATATTGCCTCATTAATTTTATATACTGTTTGTAAAAACTTAGCATTTAGAGAATATGATCTCACATTTTAACCTATAATATAGTTTAATACAATGTAGTAATTTCTAAGTTTACCACTTTTCAATGATTATATATATATTACATAAATACACATAGGTTGGCTGCTTCATAATAGCATAAGTGGGCTAGGATTTCTTAGTAGCCAATTAATCCCTTCTTTGATTTTTATAAAGCTTTAAGCCCAGAAAGCAGCCTTTTCCTGTTTTTGGCATCTTGTCATCTTCATAATCATTATGCCCAGATTTTCCATTCTTGGATTCCATTTTGCCCTGAGGCCTACTGACTGGAAGACTGTAACCTAATGAATGAAATACAGTGGTAAGCATCTGTGAGGTGGGCCAGCCCTGCCTGCAGAATTCCTGAGCCTCAGCTTGTTGTCCTTTGGGCTCCTTGCACGTATAGGTACAACTTCAGCAAACAGCAGGTATGTCACAGAAGCAAAACAAATGTTCACAGTAGGCTACGCAGAAAGAGCTACTGGTCACTGTTGTAATTTACTGGAGCCGCCCATGAAGGGCATGACCTTCTGCATATCAGGTGGAATATTGAGAGACATGCAACCCGGCCGTTTAACTTGATCCCACTACCTGTAAGTTGTATTGATGTGCACATTACTTTCTCTCTGTCCCACATTCTAGGTGCTCATGTGACTATCACGGATCGAAAAGTAGCATTAGAATTTCTTAAATCAAACGTTCAAGCCAACTTACCTCTCCATATCCAACCCAGAGCAGTCGTTAAGGAGCTGACTTGGGGACAAAATATGGAGAGTTTTTCACCTGGAGAATTTGACCTGGTACTTGGAGCTGATATCATATATTTAGAAGAAACTTTCACAGATCTTCTTCAAACTTTGGAACATCTTTGTAGCAACCATTCTGTGATTCTTTTAGCTTGCCGAATTCGCTATGAACGGGATAACAACTTCTTAGTGATGCTGGAGAGGCAATTTACTGTGAGTAAGGTTCACTATGATCCTGAAAAAGACGTACACGTTTACAAAGCACAGAAGAGAAACCAGAGGGAGGACTTATAGTTGGCTACAGTTAAGAATGTTGTCATTAAGTGTGTCAATTAAGGCCTCAGACTGGGACTCTAAGCAGATTTAATGAAATGGCTTCCTGTATGAAAAGTCTAACTAAAGGTTCTCAAGGGACAAGGCACCTGTGCAGTGTTTTTCTGATTTTCTAACTGTAAAACAAAAGGTGTAATGTACATTCCCTGAGCTGTTAATACTCTTGAATCCTTTGTCTGCCTGTTTAGGTTTTAAATGCTTTTGGTTGGTTGGAGATTAGGATGTCAGTTTTCTAAGGTCTCATGTCATGCTTTTTGGCTTAATTTCAGATATAAACAAACATATAAACAAAAGAATAAGTAAAAATAAATTCTTGTTACTTTTTGAAAGCACCTAAAATCTTGTGCTATGAATAGGTTATCTTCTTCATATCAAAAGCTATAGTTTTTCCATTCAGCTTTTCCCTTTCTCAAATGTTTTTGTATTTTTTTCTTAGGCTTTCTCTGTTTCCTTATAATGCACTGGTTGACAATGAAAAGAAGTTTTAAATCTCTTCCATGAGATGTTAGCTCCCCAAGTATAACCTCCCTTCCGTATTGTACTTGTACTTGCTTAGTCAATGTCTGAATTCCCCAGAAGACTGTAACCTTCCTGAGGGCCAAGAATGCTTCTGCCTCTCATTGTTGTCTCCCCAATATCTAGTATATCATAACCAAATATTTGTTGAAAGAAAAAGATACATTCCATTTACAGGGTATTGATCTTTAATGCCCTTTAAATGATTGCTACATTGTTTCATGATTATCTTTGATAGACTTTATGAAGTCACACACACCAACACCACCAACACCCCTCCCCCCTTTTTAACACTATAAAAGCTTAAACAAATTTAGACCACAAGAATATTATACTCTTAATATGGTATTTGATGCTAGAGACAGCTTTCCTTTGTAAAACATTAGAAACAAGACCTCCTCCTCCCTCTTAACCTTTTAATAGATATACTGGATGTGAAAAGACCCACTGCATTACTTTCTAGATATATTTTAAATAGTGGATTTACTTTAATAAAGGTGAATTAAAAGTTTTGAGCATTCTGTGATGTTATCAGTTCAACACAATTCTGATAAATGCACATGAAATAGAAATATCCATAGCTTACCAAATCCACAGAATGCCAGTACTGTACTCTATCATGAATGTGGAATTTCTTTTAAAACAAGTAAAAGAAAAGTCCTGTTATATCCTCATCAACACTATAAGGCCAATCCCATTTAGGTATGTTATTAGGAATAAATACATTAATTGAAGTTCAGCTCCTTTACTTTAACATCCCTAACTTTGGAGCTAGGTGTTCAGTGGTTTGGGATGGGGTAGGGGTGTAGAGCTTCAAGACACCTGGATGCTCTACCAGGAAAAGGAAACACTGATGGTTTTACACTTTCATAAAACATTAAGATCACTGCTGCCAGGAAAGGTTGAAGGTTGTTTTTGTCCTAACAGAATAAAGGCAAGAAAAATTTATCCGGGATAGTTTGGTGTCTTAGTGAAAATCAAGTGATTTTTTTTTTTTTTGGCTTTGGGTTTAAAATGTTGCAGGTCAGGTTCCCTGGGGAAACAGACTCAGAGATGGACATCAGGGTGAAGTTTAAATGGGACTGCTTTCAAGACCAACATCTCTAAAGGAGTAAAAGTAGCAGTCTGGGAAAAAGGGAGAAATTGGGCTGGATGCAGTCAGGAAATCCTCAGTGAGTTCAGAGCTGGGCTGGCCTTGCAGTTGGGCCATATTAAGGCAGTAAGCTGGACCTGACATCCCTGTGTAGGTTAGCCATCAGATCCCAGGGGCATAACCCTGGTGTGAAGACAATCCCAGGAGAGGAACTCAGCCATCAGGTACCATTCCCAGAAGCCTGGAAATGAGGACTTCAGAGGTGTGGGGGTGGGGAAAGGCTAGGAGAGGATGTATCTGTATAGTATGGCATATTGTCCATTATAAATGACAAATTTGTGACATTTTCCACCTATGTTAAAAGGATTCAGTTATCCCATAAATGTGTATTTGAAGTGTGCTCATTTTATTCTCAAGGATAGAAACCTAGTCTAAACCTGTTTTTACTAAGCCTTGATTCTCACATTGCCATTTCTTTGAACTGTTACAGTTAAGTTTTCCAGTGGATATCAGTAACTTTTCCCCCAATTAAAATCATATACTGCCACCAAGGTGCTATGTTAAAATATATGTATGAGAACTACCACTATACATTACGTTGTTTTCTAAGTAGGTTACTTCTTAAGGGTATCTTACTTTAGTTTATAAAAGAACTATCTGAAGCTCTTGTATCATCGTCAAAGTTTCTAGTGGAACATTTATTTTTTCAATACAAAAGGATCAGAATTATAATGGAGCAAAATACTTTATCTAAATTAACTGAATACTAGATTAAAAACTCAGGGCAGAATACTAACAATGTCTGGGATATTTTATCTTACCCAATACAATTTATGCTAAGGGACAAGGACTGTACCTTGTATTCTACATTTCAGGAAAACATGGTGCCTTCTTCATCAAGGGAGTTCAATAAACATTTACTCATGAAAAACCTAGATTCCTTTACAGATGAGTTACTGTATTAAATTGCAAAATTTCTGTGCTCTATTTCTCCTTGCCCAACGTAAGGGATAAATCAAGTATTAGGGATATCAGAATAAAAAACATATTCTCAAATAACAAAATTATCATGAACTTAAGTAAAAGATTCACCTCAATTCCATTTAATCTCTATGCTTTCAGTTTATGGTGGTTGAAAGATAGAAGCATTTTCTGTCAATTTTTAAATCAAGAAAACAAAAATAACGTTTTAAAGTACTTAAAAAAAAAAAAGCAAAAGCACTTTTTAATGTGCCAGGATTGGTAAGAGGTCCTAGATACAGGTTCTGACTTAATAGTTTGTGATAGTCTTAAATCTACTGCTCCCCAGAACCTCTACCTTGATAGAAATAGCATTTTCAAGTTTTTTAACAAGAATGAGATGAGACATTGCAGTGGGTATACAGAGCCCTGTTCTGGGAAAACTGGAGACTTGGGTTCTCTTACCATGGGCATATGTTAGTTCATTAGTTCGTTTTCACTCTTAAATCTTATATGTTATACTTTTCTTTCTACAACCAGGGGAGGGTTAAAATTTAACACAAAAGATGACATACTAAAAAATTAAGTTGCCTTGCTGAGAACAACTGTTTCTGAGGGAGATTAGAAAGCAGTATAACTTTTAATAAGACTGGTTCTGCTACTTCTAATTTTTCTTCCTAAAAAAATAGACTGTAAAGTATGATATAAAAAACGAACATATTTTTATTAACTTAGCACATTCTAAATAATGCTTAAGAAACAACCTCCAAATACGAAGAAAGCCATACTTAATTTCCACTTCTCACTAACTTATATTTGTACCAGTCAAAAGTTTCAATCTAAATGTCCACGAGAGTACTAGTAAAATAAACTGATATAGTTATACAATGGCATACTACTTACCTGTTAGAGGCAGATTTATATATACTGAAATTGAACCACTGTCAAGACACATTTAGTGAAAAAGCACCATTTATGTAAAAAAAGGGGAGAGAATACACATTTGCGTGCATATGCACAGACTGTCACTAAAAGGATACAAAAGAAACATTTTTATTGCTTGCCCATTTTCTCCAAATGT
The DNA here is from genome assembly GCA_004026885.1 of Lyroderma lyra. Lineage (NCBI taxonomy): Eukaryota > Metazoa > Chordata > Mammalia > Chiroptera > Megadermatidae > Lyroderma > Lyroderma lyra. The sequence continues at coordinate 26,758 of PVJL010003053.1, forward strand.
ACATATTACTTAAACAAAGTTAATAAGAATGAGGACACTATCATGAAAGTGAAAACTTAATGAGAAAAAATATTTGCAAATTGTATCTCATAAGGATCTAATATCCAGAATATATAAGGAACCCATACAACTCAACAGAAAATCTCCTTAAAAAATGAGCAAAGGACTTGAACAGACAATTCTCCAAAGTATGAGGGCTGTCCAGAAAGTATCCAGGCACAAAACTGTTGTTTTATATTGACAATGGCTGGATTTTTTCCAGACAGCCCTCATACAAATGGCCAACAAACACATGAAAAGATGCTAAACATTAGTCATTAAGGAATTACAAATCAAAACCACAATACCAGTTAACACTCATGAGTATGGCCATAATTTTTTGGCCAGGTGTTGGACAGTGTTGGACAGCATGCGGAGAAATTGGAAACCTCATACATCACTGGTGGTAATGTAAAATAGTACAGCTGCTGAGGAAGTTTCACAGTTCCTGAAAGTTAAATATAGGATTACTGTAAGACCCAGCAATTCCACTCCCAGGTATATACCCCAAAGAATTGAAAACAGGTACTCAAAACAGATATTTGTACTTGAAGTTCATAGCAGCACTATTCAAAACAGCCAAAGATGTAAATAATCCAAGTGTCCATGCACAGATGAACAAAACTGCGCACGCGCACACACACACACTGGATTATTACTCAGCCTTCGTAAAAAGGAACGAAGTACTGAGATAGGCTACAATGTGGAGGAACCTCAAACCCTAAGTGAAAGAAGCCAGACACAAAAGGTAACATGCTGTGATTCTATTTATAAAAATATCCAGACTAGGTAAACCAACAGAAACAGAAAGCAATATTGCTGGTTGCCAGGGGCTGGAGGGAAGGGGAGATGAAGAGTAACTCTTTAATGGGCACAAAATTTTATCTTGGAGTGATGAAAATGTTTTGGAACTAGACACAGGTGGCAGCAGCACAACACTGTGAAGTGACTCAACGTCACTATTCACTTTCAAATGGTCACTTTTGTTACATGAGTTGCACCTCCATCAAAAAACAAAAATAGCGTTCAAATAGTCTTTCCTCTTCACTTGTTAGGCCATCAGAATTCTAAGCCCCCATTTAGTCAATGTGCTTAAGAAAGATGTGGAGAAATTAAAATGCACAATGAGAGGAAAGATAACATTTAGGAAGTGTTTTTGCTCCACCCCGCCCGCCCCCCCTTTAAAGCAGTTAAAGTGGGTAGGATGGAAAAAACCAGTTGAAGGAAGATTTGGTAGAGAAATTAAAAGTTCCATTTTGGACCTGTGTTTTACAATCTAGTGGAGATGACAATTACAAGTCAAGCTCAGGGTTAACATTGTATACATATTTTAGAATTTTTCCTTGGCTGTGCGTATTAGAGCTTTTTGAGGACAGGGACTTTACTGTGCCCAGAAGTGTCCTCAATATTTGTGAAATGAGCAAATGACAGAAAAGGTATATACATGGAGAAGAGAGGCACTCGGCTTTTATTGAGGCCCATCGAATCACCTGAATGTGGCTTACAAGTAGTCTGGTCCTTGTTTACTCCTGCTGTTCCTATGCAGTATTGCCCTTTCCCTCTCGAAAATATGTTTGTACAATAAACTATGTTGTCACTCCTTGCAGAAGAATGAAATTCATATAATTAAAACAATGGCAGGTGAAACATGCTTAGTAAACACAGGACAATTTACGAGTACTTTAGAATAAATGCAATTGCTATTTTCAGAAATTCAATCAATAGTACAGAAATCTTTTTTTTTTTTTTTTCCTGCTTTTTGGTACGTAGGTAGTTCCCTGGCGTGGAATCGAACCCAGGCCGCAGCACTGACAGCGCCAGCGATGAAGCCTTAAGCCACTACACCACCAGGGAACTCCCCAGTACAGAAATCTTATGTATTAAGCAAAGAACAGATTGACCACATTCCCACCCCTTTTATGATATTATCACAGAACTTCAAAATTATAAAGGGAACTGAGAAGTTATCTATTCTACTGTTCCTCCAATGCAAACATGCATTTTATGACACCAGAGACAGGTGGGCAACCATATCTTCCGATTGGTTGTCTCAGGCCATAATATCTCTAAATCTTCATATAGGCACTGTTCAATCTTACTGAATAAAGAACTCTTGTGCTAAAAATGAGGAAGACAGTAAAATTAAGTAATTGAAGATATGTTCTTGTTTGAAGTAGTTTTCTCTTGCTGTGCAACATAAGCTTGTGATATATTCTAACATAACGTTTGCTTATTTAACAAAAGTAATAAACCTAAGTCCAAGGAAATGTATCTTAACACTACTAGCAAAAAACCAAGATAGAGAGATCCCATCCCCAAAAAACAGACTTACAGAGATTTTAAAAGCATGTTTATGTGACTGCACATAAATGTGTGTAAAAGGGCATTATGACAGTTGATACCACAAAGATTACAGTAAGAAAAAGCACTTTATGACAATATTTCACAAATTCACAAGGATCACTTTAATATACAAAGCAATGCTACCATTCAGAACACAGAGCAGCTAATATGTACATAGTGTTAATTAAATGCATTATAACTCAGTACATTTTTTCTCTTTACACAGGTAAAGCACAAAAAGATTCAGGTAAAAAAATTAAAACAGGGATGTTTCTAGAATGTAGGGAGTTTTATTAGAAGTGTATTTCCCTTATAGTTCTTTATTTAGTATTCAACTCCAATAGCAACATCAGAGTTAAAAATCAATACCCTGTTTTGTGCTAATAGTTTTAGGGGGAGGTACTGTTACCTCAATTCTCAAGGGAAAACCAAAAAAAGCAAACATCTTTCTCTTTAGAAACTTCCCTGATTATTTAGTTTCTAAAAAGTTTCAAGTGATACATCTAGGTTAGAAATAATTTTTTTGGAGGGGTGGGGTTGAAAGCTGGTATGTGGACAAATCAGTCAGGACAACTTTACATGGAAAACTAATTAGCACTCTTCTCTGCCACCCCTGATAAATCTATGCGCACAGAAAAATGCTGACAAATTATTTCCCACTTTTAATATAAATAATTTTATTACATACACAAATTGGAGTGGCACTTGGATAAAAATACGTCTATAAAGCATTTACTAATTCAATTTTAAAACATAAGAAAATAAAACCTCCCGAAGACAATGATAGATCATTTCACTTGGCCAACTAACATAAGATTATTATCTGCAGGGATTTTTCTTCCTTCCCTACCAATTTCTCAACTATCTCAGACTTCCTTTCACCTCTGAGATGCTCCTCAGAAACTTGGAAATGCTATACTCCTGTAGGCAAGCGTTAAATAATGCCAGTATAAAGGAGGTAAAATTTAAATTTCCTACTGTTTGACCCTTTTCAAAGACATTTCCTGAAGATTGTTCATTTTCCTTTTTCTTGCTGGTGAGAATTAAAAATGTATCATGTTATATACCATGCTAGGACCTGTAGCCATAGTACCAGAATGCAGACAGGTCATTATTTTCTCTCTGTGCTAAACAACTTGGCCTGTTTATATATCAATTTTGCTTTACAGGCTTTGTTCTATTTTTTTTTTTCCTATTTTTATTTTTTTAAAAAATAAATTTCAAGTTAAAACACCTGAAATATAATCCCTCCATTCAAATGTTATCTGGTCCCTCTTAAAATTTGTCTGCCCCCTGAGGACACATACAAAGGCTTAAGCTACATTCACTAATCAAGAACTTACCATAAGCATGAGACAGATGGAACTTCAGCACCCTGTTTGATTATTTGAAATTCTTCCATACTGACTCAGCTTCATGATATGTTCAACTCCTCAGGGATTAGTGCCTTTCTTAGCCATTGATTCTAGAAAGTCAAGGAAACCAGTTCCTAGTACATACAGTGACTGTGCAGTCAACTTAAAAAAGTCAACACATCATCAATGAAAGTATTCAAAATGTACACAAGCCACCGAACAAAAAGTTCTAGTTGTGCTTTATACAGCTGAGTGGGCAAGTTTGTCCCACACTCTTCTCCTACAGGCTTATTAAAGCACACTTCACTTTCTCCCTCATCTGAAATCAGTCAGATTTAGGCAGCATTTCTATGATGTTAACAAAGCCAATTTAAAATGAAATAAATTTAGTCAAATGATTACATGTGGTCTCCATGATGCCAGGAATTAATTCATGGATATTTTGGCCATCCATAGACAGTATTAATGTTGGAGTGAGGACAGTCTCATTTAAAATCAGAAATAAATGTTTATTTACTTGAGTTACTTTTCTTTATATCTTTATCCATGATGAAAAAGATTAAGGGTTTGGACCTATCTTCTTATTAATTGGGCTAGTCAAATCTAATTCTTGATTTTTTTTTTTGTAACTATTTATAAGGCTAGCCTTTAGATGCTAAAGTATTTTAATGAATGAAAAGTTTTCATTAAAAAACATCCCATGATTTGAAGAAAACACATAAAAAAATCAGGTGACAATTAATTGATGAGGGAATTTCTAGAGTTGCTAATACCCAAGTCGGGTCATTTTTAAAAGTGCAAGTTACACCAAACATTTACATATAATGTAAATATAATCCAAATAAATATACAACTTTTGTATTAAGTCAATGGGAAACAATGTACCAACAGTTTTTCAGGGCTACAAAGGCAACTAAACAAAGCCTCTTGAAAATAACTGAAAAGGTGTATAAACACTGCTGCTAAAACCCACTTTAATTCAAAATCTTATAAGCTTTCTTTAATCCTGCAAAGTGAAGCAGCCTTTCTGATCTTCAAAATAGAGAAACCAACTTATGGTGACTGTAGTTGATCGCAGAATTTAAAACAAAAATGAAGAGAGTTCTAGATTGAAGTCACTTCAAGTAAGTAAAGCATCTGGTTTAAACAAATTTGCTGTTTCTTCCTAAGCCTTTGTATGATTCCACATGTCACCATGAATGGTCAAAATGACAGTAGGGATTAGGCCTGAGAGACAGAGATAAACTTCAGCCAGATGACTTCTGATCGGACAGCCTGCCTGGCTGGTATTGTGCTTTCAGATACTAGCACTGCTGTTGACCTGCCATCAAAACATTTTCTGACAAAATCCCTGCTCAAATGAAAACACCAAATTCCTCCCCAAGGATAATTTTTGAAAAACCAGTGGTATTTTTTAGAAGCTATCTTTAAAATGTTTACCACTGTTATAGCTGCCAGAGACAAGAGCAAATACTTTGGGGGTGGAGAGGAGTTTTCAAGTGACTAGTAACATATTTAAAAGTATCAAGCCAAAGAAAAACTAACAACAACAAAAATACTTGAAAGAAAATTAGAAGACAAAAATCAATCATGAGTGCTGGAATAATACAGTCCAAGAAACTATCAAAAAGTATGCAAGAGAACACGCAAAAATGTAAATTTGCATCTGACCTCATTAGATGTACTATAATACTCAGCATTCCTGACTTAAGAGCTCTCAGAGCTTCAGATTATATACTGTATGTATATATATATGTACACATATATTATACAAATGCCATTTGCCCCCCAAGAATATCTAAATGAACAGAGCACCTATGACAGTATCATGGTTGCCAATATGGTACTTGAGATTGAAAAAGAATGAACTTAAAATTACATCTGATATCAGTTTTTTAAGAATGTGAACACATTTGATCTAGCCCTTTCTAAACCACTTTTCAGTTAAACACTATCAAAGCTTGAAAACTCATGAGTAATATATCAAAAATAAACCCCTCCCACTTCATTTTTATTAGAGTTAATCTGTCCTATAGATAAAAGTGCCACATGGCCCTATATTTGCAAAGTGATACCAAACTATTTTCTAGGTAAATCAGTAGCATATGTACAGATTCCTTTGATGACATTTTCATTCCCTTTTGGCCAATATGAAGAGAAACAACCATTTATTACTGGTAACGTGGCCACATGTTCTTGGCTACAAGATTTTTTTTTTAATTATGTCATTTTCTTAATAAAAATTCTCAAAGTTGCATGCTTAAAAACAAACACCTTTCCCCCAATTCTTGTAAAAAAAAAAAGTCTGCACAAAAGATGCTTGATTTTTATCTGTATAAACCGAAATCTTCAAGTCTCTACAAGGGTCTAAAACAGGTCTAGCAACAGAATACATTTCTTACCTCACCATTAAGTGACTGACTTCGAACCAGTGCAATCATCCTCAAGGTACAAAGAACTGGGTTTTTATAACACATAAGCCCGACCAGCTAGTATGGAAGTGACTGCCATGATTTATCGGGGACCAAGGACCACCAATGTTCTAACTTAAATAGAAAGCCCCAACTTTCGAAAAACACTTAACTTTATCATAGAGAATACAACTTGTTAAATACTAGGCATTTTTCATTTATAAAGCTTATGACATTCAAAATGTTCACTTTGATATTTTGACTCGTTAATAAAGAATTCTAGTTGGTTAACAGATTTGTAGTTTTGCTTGGTTTCTAATAAACCAATTTTGGAAAATGACATATCTTTGCTGGTATACAAATTCACTTCTATGCTATAACTTTCCCCATTAGCTCAGCAGGATAAACATCAAACTTTACAGTCGTTTGAAAGCCTTCTTGAGAATCTGGTGAACTGTCCAAATACACTACATCACTCAATTCTTAGAATGATGCTCCTTCATATACTCTGTTCATCCTTGAAAAAAGACAATGGTTTGTTACAAACAAAAATATACCATATACAAATATGAATTAAAAATCTTACTTTCAAAATGGACCCAATAATTAGACCCATCTGCATATTTTAACACATTAACAACATAAACTTAAACAGCCCATGACTAAATATAAAACATTAATTTTCTAGACTCTCTTCTAAAAGAAATAACCTTCTCAAATGAGAAATTATATCTAACATTATGTCAGTTTCCAATTTTTTTAAATCCACCGTATGTCTTAGTTTTCTTTTAAAGGGTAACTTTTAGATTTATCAGGCTTAGTGAATAAAATGAAAAATCATAATTAAAAAGTTGTACTGGAAACAATGTATGATACATACAAACACAGACTGTTATAATCAGGAGTTAAAAAGGTAGCTTCCTTTATAGAATGACAAAGGCTATATAGCATATTGGAAAGCTAAAGCATAACTATCCTTCTTGGAAGAAAACAACAAATTGTTTTGCAAGAATGATAATCCAAGTATTGTAGTAGAGCTGGTAATTCAAATATGCCTGAAGAAAATTACTTTCCTTGTCACATCTAATACTGTATTTTTTAGAACTATATCCTTATAATTTCTTTAATTAGAGAATTCACTAGAGATAACTCTCTGTTAAAGCATGTTAATATAGAAAAGATTTAAAGTAAGTATTTTTCTACAATACAACATTTTATAAACAAATACATCACTTAACAAAGGCTTTCCTGTTGGTGGTATAATGTAAGTGCAAATGGGAACAGTTTTTAAAAAGATAATTAGAAATATCTTTTTAAGTAAATGAGTGACAATATAAATATTTTTGAAGGTGATGACAAAACATTTATTTAAAAATCTTGTTATCTAACTCAAAAGGGTTGGTTTGAGTAAAAAGCGTCTTTTTACTAAGAATTTAGTACTAGCTAAAACAAGCTCTGTACTTGCATTGACTTTAATTTAAAATTAAAATACCATGCTTTTTTCATCAGTTGGTTACTTCTTTTAATGTATTCAAAAATATTGAACACACACAGAACTCAATTAAGAAGCAACAACTGCCCTATGAAGAGCTGTAGTTAATACAGAATGTTTTTAAGAACCAAGGAAAAGTCTTCAGTATTGAAGAAAACATACATAGAAAGTACTCCAAATTCATTCTCAAATTTAACACCATAAAAATTCCTTTTTAGAGGGTATGTCTTCTAACAATTTTACATAATTCACAATAAAAATGTGAAAACGCGTCAATTTGGCAATCACACTTCTTCATTGCACCTTACTTACTTTATGCATGCGGCTCACACATTACTTCAGCTCAAGGGGCTGGGTTAATTCTGTCCCTAAGGCAATCAAGGCGCTCAGCACAAACCTTGAAATCACTTAAAAAAAGATTTTCTTTTCCTCATTTCCCCCATCAATTTACAAGTAAATAAATTATTACTTCTTAAAGAGGGTGGGGGATGAAATGCAGAAGTCTCTTCATGATTCCTGGCGCTGGAAATTTCTTGAGGGAGAAGTGGGGGCAGGTGTTGGAACATTCACAGTTTAATGCAAAAGCACAAATGAATGAAATTCCTTAGTTGCTTTCAAGCAGTTTTGCGGATAGAAAAAAAGAAATGTTTAGAAAATAAATTGTTCATTTCGTCTCTCTGGTTGTGGCCAAGCCAGTCCTTTTCCCACCGTAACAGGTGAAATTTAAATCCCAAATTAATCTGATTTGTGGCAGTAAAGGTCCTTAAGTGCTTTTAGCTCCTCAATCAGCGTCTTGTTTTGGTTTTCAAGCACTGCCACTCTGTTTTCTAAACATTTCACATACTCTTTCTTCTTTCTACGACACTCTCGTGCTGCTTCCCTATAAGCAAAATAGGACAGGAAAAATTATGTTACATTTCTATATCATTTATTTTGGGTTAGAGTACATTTATTTTTTAGAGATTCAGCTCAAAGCAATAAACATTTTAATATATTATAGATTTGGCATTTGAAAAAATATAGAATGACTTGGAAATTACCTTACGTAAAATTTTAATTTAATATACCACAGAAGTTTGATTTAAAAATACCCGAAATGTGAAAACCCCACAAACCAGGAGGGCTGAACAATCACTTAAAAATTACATCACTGTTTTTAAAAAATATTTTGCATCATACCTGTAAAACTTAAAGTTCTATCAATATCAATAACTAAGTGGGGGTTCCCTGGTGGTGTAGTGGCTAGGCTTTGGTGCTCTCAATGCCATGGCCTGGGTTTGATTTCCAGCCAGGGAACCACCCAATCAATCAATCAATAGATAAATAGATAGATAAATAAATAAATAACAGAAAATATTAAGGTGCATTTTAGGTGTGAAAAACATCCTTTAAATAGATCTCAAAAAACTCATTATTTCAAGGCATTTAAACAATCTAACACAAGTCTCTTTAAGAAATGATGTTTAGAAAACATCATTTTATATCCATATGCAAAATAAAGTTGGACCCTCAATCTTACACTATATACAAAGAACTTAAAACTCACCAACAAAATAACCTGATTAAAAAATAGTCAAAGGACTTAATTCTTACTTAGGTTTAAGTGGTTCTATTCCTTATCAATTATGTAACCACAGGCAAATTACTTAACCTTAGTTTCCTGACTAAAACCAAAGAAAATAATATCTACTTAAAAGTTCTATGAAAATTAGAGTTAATATATGAAAAGCACATGAAACAGTGGCTGGCATTTTGTAAATGCTACTTATGTGTTAGCTATTATTATTTCTAGATAACTGAAATGGTAGCCTATTATAATCCCATTAATATCTTCATCACATATAGCCTATCAATTCAGAAAAAAGGAGCATTTTCTTATAATGTGAGCTGATTTTTGGAAAAAAATTAAGTTGTATTATCATGTTAGAGAGATATGGACAATGTATATAATCCACTGCATCAGTGAGAAAATTTTTTTGAAATGGGTTAAAAAATCATCCAACATTCTATTCTATTGATCAGTGAAGACAACAAACCAGAAGTGCTATGAGCCTAAGTGTGATCTAAGGGATGACAAGTGGGAATGATTTAGAGGTCAATTGGGATGTTCTGTGTGGTGAATTCTAACGATACAGAGAGCAAGCAATTCAGCCAAGGCTGATAGTCTTGTTTCCCTTCCGTTCTCCTCTCCATCATCTGAGAATTTACAGTCTACAAGTGCCCATATGAATGCTGTATCTACATGTTAATATATAATGTTGAACTAATATAATCCTGTAGTTTAGTACCTCCCAACTTTGTTCCACCCAAATCAGTACAGTCATCCCTCAGTATCCAAGGGAGACTGGCTTCAGGACCCCTGTGGATACCAAAATCTGTGGATATTCAAGTCTATTATATAAAATGATGTATTTGCATATAACCTAAACACACCCTCCTATATACTTTAAATCACCTCTAAATTACTTATAATAGCTAATACAATGTAAATGCTATATAAATAGTCATTCTTTACAGCAGGGGAGTCCAATCTTTTGGCTTCCCTGACCCATATTGGAAGAATTGTCTTGGGGTCCACATAAAATACACTAATGACAACTAAAGTCATTAAAAAAAAAACCCCTCAGTGTTTTAAGAAAGTTTACAAATTTGGGTTGAGTCACATTCAAAGCCATCCTGGGCCACAGGTTAGACAAGCTTGGTTTAGAGAATAATGACAAGAAAAAAAAAGTCAATACATGTTCAGCACAGCTGCAACTATTGTAGGCCTAGTGATATAGTACTACATGTGAGCAACAACATAATACTTTTTTCAAATATTTTTGATCTGTGGTTGGTTAAATTTGCAGACACAGAACCCGCAGACACGGACGGCCAACTGTATACTACAGTATTGTGAAAGATTAAAATACGTTTCTCAAAAGAAAAAAAATTAAACACTGGGCTAAGAAAATTAACTTATTTCTTTAATTTCTTTGATTCTTTCAAAATACTAATCTCCAAAGAGGAATTCTATGTAGCATGTCCCAAACTAAATTTGACTGCATGGTAATTTTTTTTTTGTGGGGGGGTGGGGAACACCAAATAAATTTCACTGTCTTGCAGAATGATGCTCAAGTCAGGCACAGTTTAAAATAAGCAAATTTGGATACAAATTTAATACAGTATTACAGACTAGTAAGAATTCTAAAGTAAAAATCAGGAAACTTGGGTTTAGATCCTAACTTTGACACTAATTATGTAGTTTCCAGCAGGTCTCATTCCATTTAAGGACTGTTTCCTCATCTGTTTTTGTTTGTTTTTTAAAGGACTAAACAACATGTCCTGAATCAAGACCATCTGGTTTGTATTAATGAGTCTGCAAAACCAGGGAATAAACGTGGCATCTCGTTCTAAAGCACCAATTTTAATTGATGGGGTAGAAGGGTAGCAAGCATTTTAAAATAAGCGTATCATATTCAAATAAGCATTACTATATTTTGGAGTAGAATACAAAATTCACATGAACTTTAAATGAAAATTTTGAAGAACTCTGTTGTTTGGAGAATGTTTCTTTATTAAAGCTTTTCAAAAATTTCTATCTAAATATTTTTAAGAACAGAAGGAAGTGAAAGGACTCTCTCAGTGGTTTGGTCTGATGACATGGTGTGAAGATTAAACTGACCTCTTGATGTCTCTCCCAGTACAAAACAGGATTTTGATTCCAAGCATTCATGCAAACGGCCTATAAATACTAAAATTAATTTGACATTATTTTTAGAAAAAAGTTGTCACATTATATATTTCAATATCCCCATCTACATTTACTGAATTCTTTGCCTCTATGTATTACTCTTACCCTGTTTCATTTCTTTCGTTTTTTAAGCAATCAATTCTTCCATACTACCTGTTTTTCTTTTGCATTCTAAGTTTATCAGTTGTATTGGTATTTTTTAACAACCCATTTTTAGTTTCACTGATTTTTCTGTTTTCTTTTCTTCGTTTTCACTGATTTTAATTTGGTCTTTGTTTTCTAGTTTAAGATGGAAGTTAGGTTGCCAAACAATTTAAAAAAGGGTCAGACTGTAAATATTTTAGGCCTTCCAGACTGAATGGGACTGTCACAACTACTCAACCCTGCTGTTGTAGCATGAAAGCAGCCACTGATATTAATTAAATGAGCATGGCTGTATTCCAATAAAACTTTATTTATATAAAATCAGGCAGTGGAGTGCAGTTTGTCAAGCCAACAAAGATGAGTGCTTTAAGATTTGCTAACCTAAGTATTTAAGGGTTTAAGTTTCCCTCTGAGCACTGATTGGACTACATGCCACAAATTTGTGTCATATTGTAATTTGCATTTAATTCAAATAATTTTTAAAAAATTCTTTTGAGAATTCCTTTTGACCTATAGATAGCAAAATGTTTGATATTTAATTTCCAAAAACTTGGGGATTTTCCAAGATGTTTTATGGTTCAAGTATACATACTTTGTATTATTTCTATTCTCTTAGATTCACAAATGTCATATAAATGTCAAACAGTTGTAGTTGGTTGATAATGTCATCCAGGTCTCCTATATCCTTATTTATTTTGTTATTACTGAGAGAAGTATTGAAGTCTTCAACTGTAAGTATGAATCTGTTCATTTCTCCTTTTATTTCCATCAGCTCTGGCCTCGTGTATGTTGAAGCTCTGTTAGGAGCATACACAGGTAGAATTATTATGTCTTCTTAGAGGATTGACCCTTTTATTATTATGTAATGTCCTTCTTTACCCCTAACAATGTTCTACCTTCCTTTAGATTACTATTTGCATCGTATATTCTTCTCCATCATTTCCCTTCATGTCTTTTACCTGGGTTACACCAGACACTGGCAAACTATGGCCCATGGATCAAACCCACATAGCCCATTTTTTTTACAACTGATAAATTTCTAGCCAGACTAACCAAAAAAGTGAGTGAGTGAGAGAGAAGCTATAAATCATCAATACCTCTACTAATGAAATCCATAGTAATCCCAGACATTAAAAGGCTAGTAAATAGTACAAACAACTCTATGTCCATAAATTTGACAACATAGAAGAAAAAAAAACTTCCAAAACTCAATGAAGGAACAGAGTCTGAACTGTCCTATATCTATTAAAGAAACTCAATTCATGATTTTAAAAAAAAGCCTTTCAAAAAAAGCAAACTCCATGCCCAGATGGTTTCACTGGCAAATTCCACCAAATATTTAAGTAATAAACAATACTAATTCTATACTGCCTCTTCCATAATATAGAACAGTTCTCAATTCATTTTAGGAGGCTAGCATTACCCTAATAAAAGCCTAGAGAGAAACATCACAAGAAAACTAAAATTCCCTATCAGTCATGAATGTGGATATGAAAATCCACAGCAATGTATCAGCAAACTGAACCCAGCGATACTGTGAAGAAGGTGATACATCGTAACCACGTGTGGAACGCATGCATGTCTCAACACTGCAAAATCAACAGACGTACTTGACTCTATTAACAGACTGAATGAGAAATGGCATATGACCACCTCAATTGATCCAGAAAAAGTGTGACAAAATTTAACAACTATTTATTATAAAAACTCCTAGAAAACCAGGAATAGAAGGGAGCTTCTACATGTAATAAAGAGCATTTACAAGGAATCTATAGCTATCACCGTATGTCTCCCAAAGATGCCCATTTCTAATCTCTGTAACCAGTGACTATGCTACCGGACATGATAGAAGGGAATTAACGTAGCAGATAGAATTAAGGAGGTTAATAAGCTGACCTTAAAATAGCAAAATTATCCTGGAGTATCTGGGTGGGACCAGTGTAATCAGAAGGTTCTTTCAAAGTGGAAGAGGGAGGCTGACGATACGCCTATGAAAGGAAGACACAGAGAGGTGCACCAGTGATGGCTGTGAAGGAGCCATGAGCCAAGGAATGCTGGGTAGACACGGGAAGCTGCAAAGGGCAAGGAGACAGGCTCTCCCCTGGAATCTCCAGAAACACACACAATCCTGTTGACACTTTGATTTTAGCCCAGTTAGACCCATGGGAACCTCTGATCCCACAGAACTGTAAGACAATCAATTTGTGTTGTCTAAGCCACTAAGTTTGTGGTCATTTGTGAGAAGCAGCAATAGAAAACCGATGTCCTTTCTAAGACGGGAAACAAGGCAAGGATGTCCTCCCTTACCACTCCTATTCAATATCCTACCAGAAGTCCTAAGGTTTGCAATAAGGCAAGAAAAAGGAAAGGCATATAGATTAGAAAGGAAGAAATAAAACTGTCCATATTTTCAGACAACATGATTATCTAGAAAATCCCAAAGAATATACAACAAAGCTCCTAGAACTAATAGGTAAATTTAGAATAGATACAGGATAAAAGACTAATATAGAAGTCAGTTTTATTTCTATATACCAGCAATGAACAATTGAATATTTAAATCTAAAAAACATACATACCATTTAAAATAGTTCTCCAACCCCCAAGAAAACCAAAACCAAAGACCCATAAGTATTTAGGTATAAATGCAAAAAATATGGCAGTATCTTTATGTTGAAAAATGGAGAGTATGCTGTATTTATAGAATGGAAGAATCAGTATTGTTATGATGTCATTGTTCCCAAGTCAACACAATCCAAATCTTAATCCAAATCTCAGCAAACTTTCTCAGACATCAACAAACTGATTCTAAAATTTATATAAAAATGCAAAGGAACCAGTGTGGCTAAAACAATTTTGTAAAAGTACAAAGTGGGAGGACTCACATTATCAAATTCAAAACTTACTAATAGTAATCTAGATAGCATGGTATTGGTGAAAAGACAAGACACACAGACCTATGAAATAAGCTACAGTTCAGAAATAGAACCTCACAAATATGGTCAATTAATTTTAGACAAAAGTGCAATGGCAATAGAAAAAGGATAGTCTTTTAAACAAATGGTATTGGACAAACATGTCCATATACAAAAAAAGAAAAATGAACCTTGCTATACCTCACATCTTATAAGAGAAGCTAGCTAAAAGGGATCATAAATTTAAATGTAAAACAATTTAACACTTGGTATAGAAAAACTGGAACTCTTATACATTGCTGGTGGGAATGCAAAATGGTACAGCCACATAGGAAAACTTTGGCAATTTCTTATAAAGTTAAATATACACTTACTATTCCAACATAGCCAGCCCAGTCCTAGGTATTTACTCAAGTGAATTGAAAGTTCATATAAAAACCTCTATGTAAGTGTTCATAGCAACTTTATTCATAATCCTCCAAAACTGGAAAACAACTAATTTGAACTTCAAGGTGAAGGGATAAATCATAGTACATCCAGGCAATGAAACACAAGTGATTAAACCAAATACTGATTCATGCAACACAATCAATGAATCTTAAATACATTTTGCTAAGTGAAAGAAGCCAGATCCAAAAAGCTACATACTGTAGGATTCCAATTCTGCAAAAGGCAAAAATGTAAGAATGGAGAAAAGTTATTGGTTTCCAGAGTCTATGGGAGGGGGTAAGAGGCTGACTACACCAATGGGTATCACAAGAAATTCTTTTTAGAGTGTTGTAACTCCTCTGTATGGCCTAGAACACTAACATTAAAGAGTAAAGTTAACTATATGTAATCCCAGAACTGAATGAAGATGGTGACAAATCTAACTGTACAGCAAATATATGACATAACCTCACTGAACAGGGTAGAGAAAAAGGGAACTTAAGGAACTTTGAAGTCAGGCTTTCACTGGTACTTCAAGACTATAAGCAAATTTAACTATAGATACTGAATTGTAATTAGTAAATTTGTTTCTCACAGGGTACAAGTTAGCAAGTCTGAAACTATTTTAAGTATACCAGAGTTAAACAAATATGTAAACACATTGTATGTTATGGGAAACCAAATTTCTGTCAGAGAAAGATGTTACAAATAAGCAAAAAGGGGAAGGCTAAAATGAATCGTTACAGATTACAGCCAGAGATGTTAGTATGAATTCATTTATTTTAGTAAAATACAGGTACAGAAATACAGTTGTGTACGTACATGGGCTAGTACACATATGTATTTCTTAGGTCTGACTTAGAAGTGTGACACCCTAATAGTAAACAGCATACCTAGTGCCCAGTTCTACACATTTCTTAAAAGGTATGACCTTTGGCAAGATACGGACTTTCTCTCTGAACCATACTTCATCTGTAAAGTGAAGATCAGCTTTTCCCTCATTGTAGGTAGAATTAATAAATAATATATTTAAAGAAACTGGGTATAGAATTTAGCATATACTGGGCTGTTAATAAATAGTAGCTCAGGAGAAAGGTCAAAGTTAGATTATACAGAATTAGGAGGTATCAGCACATAGGTTATGCCTGAAATACACGGGTATGGATGAAAGTTCAAGGCAGGCAGAAAACCAGGAGAGAAAACCAAAAGAGAGTTTAGGTGAATGAGAAGTCAAGTGTCAAATACTCCATAAGGCAAAATGAAAAGAGAATACTAAATTTACCAAGTGGGAAGGAATCTGTACCTTTTTACAGACACAAGAGTGGTGGTCAAAGAAGTGGTATTCCAGCACATGGAAGCTGAAAAAGTAGAAGCGGCAATCTGGGAATAAGGGAAAATGGAGCTATAGCAGAGTCAATGGAAGTTTCCTTACAGTGAAAGTAAATCCAAGCAAAACGATTAAGAGGCCACAGTAAGTCAGATGAGCCAAGGTTAGAAACTATAGCTGTGTGTACCCTGTTCCTAGTGTGTGTGTGTGTGTGTGTGTGTGTGTGTGGTCACAAATCAAATAAATAGAGAAAAAACATTATGTGGTCTGCCAGTTAAATTAATGAGTTTTCACAAATGGGCAGCTCTCCGGGCCAGTCTTTATGCTAGCCAGCAGACAGGGAGCTAAAGTGCTGCCTCCTTACTCGTCTTTTCTGTGTAAGGAGAAGCGTTCCTGCTCCACAAAGCCCAACTAACAGACAACAGAGAGATTTCCTTTCTATCCGTTGCTCTGCTCTATCTGCTTAGAACTGATTTCCTCATACTAAGTGCCGCTGTCTTAAACTTTACAACTTAGCCTTCCCTTGAGACTTGCTTCTAATTTTATAAAGGGTTAAACATTTCCTTACCTACATTTTAAAACTAAAAGTATTTAAATGCATAGTTTACTATGTTTTAAAATACATTTAAATATGAATGCAGCCTTGATCTTCTGTTTATAATTAGAACTTAAATATTTAAAGATAATCAGTTTGATGGAACACAAATAAGTTGCTCAGCTTGTTTCCAACTCTATCTCTAACATCCCCCAGAAAAAATCTCTCCCATTTCTTAAGCTTAGATGTAATTTACTAACACTCTTCAATAGCTAAGAGTATTTTAGGAATGAGAAGATGATTGAACTGAAACATGAAATTGCATAAAAACACCCCATTTCAAAAGAGCACTACAGTTACAAAAGTGCTTTCAGAGGAATTATTTATTTGACCCATAGAACAACTCTCTGGGTGGGTTGCAGAATCCCATTTCAAAGGAGAAAACTAAGGTTTAAAAAGTTAAATTGTTCTTCCAAAGTCACAGCAAAAAGGGTAGATCAGAACATGAATCCTAACCTAAGTTGAATCTCTATGTTTCTTCTTTCACTTTACTCACAGTGTTTGAAAAATTTGGGAGTGAAGAGAGGAATATTTTCACCAATGTAAAACTTCTTATATCTTTATATACCTTATTTTCATTTTATTCACTTTGTCTTAAGTCATTTCCATATTAAAATCCTAAGCTAAATATTTAAATCCTAAGCTGAATAAATAAAACCCTAAGGTAAATATAAGTAAAAATATTTTTTTCTGTTTTGTGATGACAAGACCATTTGTAACTATGAATTTAATTTATGAGAATTACTTTTGCCCACAGTTCATAGATTTTTGGATATGCAGCATTTTTATTGTTGAAGACCAAATGTATTTTAAGATTTTGTCAATAACAAGATATTTGTAGAATTAATCTATTTTCAAAGAATCTTAGACATTAAACTTATTATTTTGAGTAAAGATGATAGTCGTTAATACATGGACTGGCTATCATATATTACTGTATTACAAATAAACTTTTTTTTTTTTTTTTCTTTTTGGTATGTGGGTAGCTCCCTGACTGGGAATCAAACCCAGGCCACAGCATTGACAGCACCAGCGCCGAAGCCTTAAGCCACTACACCATCAGGGAACTCCCACAAATAAACTTAACATAAGTAAAACTTAACATTTAATCTTAATATACATGCATGAAATTCTTGATCTTCTTGAAATATACTATTTGTGAAAAGAAACAATTTTTAAATAATGTAGCTAGCTGGTTAGAGTCTAGTGAAAATATAGCAAATTGTATACTAAAACTCTCATGGGGAAATTGTATGAAAGAAAACTCTATGATCAAAGATTGATCCATAATCCCATTAGCCATCTTATAAGTGCAGCTTATTAAATAAAGACATTTTAGCAAGATCCATCAAGTCTACCAGAAAAAAAAACTTAACACAAAAATCTTGCTGTCAGCAGATGTAAAAGACACACATCTGGCAGATTCTGAAGACATACCTGAATTACAACCATAAGTAAATGTAGTATATGTACCTGTTCTTCATTAGGCGAACCTCTCTCTTTCGTGCTGCTTCTTCAGCAGGCTGTGTAGGAAGTGCTGGGGAGGATGCCATAACAACTCCAGGGGCAATGGTGCTAGTGGGTGCTGTGCGAATCTGGTATGTCTGTACATCTCCAGAGGCAGCTGAAAAGAAGCATGGTGAGCATGATGTAAGACACTGAAACACTGTGACTTGGTAAAACTACATGTCTCAATCATCAATCTAAACATACATTTTGGATTAAAAGGGGAATAAAAGGAACAGATGATTCTGACTAAAATGTTGAAAGAACCATTACTCTTTGGGTCTTACTGAGAAATAATTCCCAATTTAATGTATTTATTAGTATAGACACTTGGGCAAAAGAGGACTTAACCTATGTCTGCTGGGCTTTTTATTTATCTTTCATTGGAATGCAGTTCTATTCTGTTGTTAACATGCTTACCAACCTTAAGTCTAAATGGTAAGTAGGGCACAGCTTGGATGATCTTCCTAGATAGAGTATAGTCCTCAATGTCTTCCTTTGATATTGGTAAATTCATATTAAAAAATTTCAAGTAGACTCTTGCCACGACATAAAAACGACCATGATTTTTCATAAAATAGCAAAATGGAAGAGAAAATAAAGCATTATGGTCAACTATTATGAATTTCTAATTGAAACAAAATGTAAGTATGAAAAACTGTACTACGTGATGTCAATTATATTGTAAACATTGTTTTAATGTAAATGATAATGGCTACTAAATAAGCTACAGTTTTATTCTTCTAACTAAATGATTCATCACTTGTGAAAACAGTTACTACTTGTCAAATTGTTTCTAAAAACAGCTTAATAATATGCCCTCCTAAGAATAAGGAACCTAACATTATCTGAAAGAATTTGAAGGTTTTTATAAAATTATCCGTATTTCTTAACATCAATTAAAATGTGTAGTTTGAGTGGAAAAGATTTATATACTAAACATGTTACCATCTTCAAACTGACGTTCAGAATTCAAATTCACTGACATCCTGCTTTACAATTTTTGAGTACCTGCATGTAAAGTGAAAAGGTGTTTTACTCCGATTAATAAGCAAAATATTATCTTCAAATATTATTTGTTTAGTAACAGAATATGTTCTGTAAATACATTAGGGCCCTTTAAATAAATTATGATTCTCTCTAGTTGATGTTTTAGGATTATTAAAATATTATCAGCCATGATGAAGGGGCACAACTGTCACTACCTAAAAGAGGCAAAACATATTATTATTAAGAAAATAATCTAAGAAATATTTCCTAAACATGCAAATTTTCAATCTGGCATAAATTGTATTAAAATATTCAAATGTTCAAAGAAAAATTAATTCCTATCCATAAAGATTCCTGAAATAAATAGGAAGAAAACAACAAAAACATACTCAATTAAAAAATAAAACAGAAAAAAGCTACCTATATAATTCATCAAGGATTTTACTACTGCTTTTTTCCACAGACTAGTAGTCACATATTCCTATGAAATTTTTCAGAATGCTTTCATTTGAAATAAAAAGTGATCTTAGAAATGAGGGTGTAAATTCCTTTTGAATAAAAAGAAAACAGAATTTTGAACTTCGAAAGATTCTTATCAGTGATTTCGTACAACTCTCATTTGACACATGAGAAAAAAATGAGGCCCAGAGAGAGGTTGGGTCTTAATCAAGGTCACAAAGCAAATCTATACAGTTAGATTTAGAATCTAACTTTCCTAACTCCTGATTTCACTGTCTCTCCCTCTAATCTATCCTGTTTCTTCTATCACCAAATGCTAGAAGTGTTAAAGATAGATACTATATTTTTAAAACCGAAAATAGTTGTTTTTATGCCATGACATTTTGGTCCAATTGGAATAATGAAAAAGAGTTCATGGAAAATATTATCTATAATGAAGAAAAATTAGCTACATTTTAATAGTATCATACTTACTTTTTCTGAGTTTATAAAATTTTAACATTTCAAAGACTTTACCACACCTGTGGACTCTGAATTCTCTTACCTTGAACAACAACTTGGTTGCTGGGCACTAAGATCTGCTGTCCATCAGTGGTCTGTGCATACTGTAGAATGGTAGTACCCGGCTGAGTAGCAGCTGCATTGGTCATGGTTAACGTTTGCAGGCCCTGTACCCCATCGGTACCATTGTTAGCCAGTTGTATTGCTCCTCCCTGGGTAATGGCAACTAAAACCCAATGAATTCTATTGTTACAAGTTAAATTAATACCATATAAGACTTTTACAACACACTAAAAATGTAGAGTAATTTGCGAGACATAAGCTACGAGAAATGACAGCAAATAACACTGCCACAAGAAGGACTTGGTACACTCAAGTAACTGCGTGCTCAGGAAACTCACACCCAATTTCTGTAATACAAATGCACTCTATGAACCATGTTACAATTTATAATAGTGTCTGTTAACAGTTTTTAAAAAAGTAGATAAATGAGAAAATATTAAATTTCTTTTGAAGTTATTTGGTTCAGAGGAGGTATCACTTTGTGATCCACACTTTATTTTAGCATTAACTACCTCATATTTTAATTGTTTAATATTTGCTATTCCTCTACACCATACATTTCTTGAGGTAGGAAATGTGGTTTTTCTTCTCTACTTTCATGTACTTAGCACAGAAATGGGCATGTAATAGGCACCCAATAAATGACTGTGTTAATCATAATTAATAAAGCAGTTCAGTAACACATGCTTTTCTCTAATTTGCTAGCAATCCATAAACTGTAACAAAAGTCCATTCAACTGAAATGTCCTACAAAATTTAATTATCAGTCTCTCATGGAGTTTAAAATCAGAACTCAAAAGCATTATTTAAAAAATCTGCTGCTATTTCTGAGTTACATGTGTAGGATCATTTGTAGATTATTCACTAATTAACCACACTTGGTATTCATGTCTGTTACAAAGCAATCAAATTTGGCTCATACTAATAGATATTTCACTTTATAAAAAAAACTGAATTCACCTTCATGGTAGAGTACATGGAAAAAGTTAAAAAGAAAGAAAGAAATCATTATGGTATTTGGAAGAAGCAATCCTTTAGATACCAGCATTGAGTAGTTAGGTAGTTGGATCCTTCTCTAGACATTCTCCCAGAGTTCAAATTTTCCAGACACAGAAGGACTTTTTAGTTTTTACTACAATATTACACGTAAATTTGCATAATGGATTTTTAACTGAATAAGTCAACACGTCTGACTTAAGCATGTTACTTTTTGTCTGTTAGAAGGGAATTAATTTGGGATCAATTGTCAGCCAGCGTTAGTAATAATATCTTGAGTCATCTGTTATGGAAAATTGATTATGTACTGTTTATTCAAGAAAGTAATAGTTAATGGCTATGATTTGGTTTAGCAAATGATACCTGTGAAAATTTAAGATAGTGGCATATACAATTCATCCATTTTAGCTAATTCTTTAAGTTTTACTTATCCTAGACAAGAATAACAAAAGGAACATTGATATTGCTGGATAACTTGAAAGAATGAAGGTTAGGAGAATCAAATCACAATTTCTTAGACAGTTAATAAGCAAATTCCACTGTATATAACACACACAGTTTTCTTCTTGGCTACATACAAATGAACTTAAGGTGGGAAGAAAGAAGTAGAAAACTAGATATGAGAACTAGGTTTTAGTCCAAGTTCCATCACTTAACTGTTATTTGACTGTTATCCCTTCTGTAAAAATAAATATACCTGGTTATAGCTAGTAAGTATAATTGTTATAAAAATCAAATGAGATCTTCTATACATAAATAAGTACTCTGAAGTCTGATTCTATCAAACATGGTTTTCTAGATATTTATTTAAACACTTGATTATGCCAAAATGATTTGAGATAGCTTTCAATAAAATTAAACTCATTAAAACAAGAAGAAAAAGAAGTCAAGTTTTTCTAGGTGGATATAATAATTCTATCAAAATCTAGAAGAAAAGAACACAATTAAACACAAACTTAGCTGAGATTCTTTGTGGCCAAAGATTCTAAACAGTCAAAATAAAGAGGAAAACTTCATAGGTTCCAGTTTTATTTAGTGAAACAAAAAATTCAAGTTCAATATGACAGATGCATATTTTTATACCTAAAATAGACTCTTTCAAACAAGACTTTATTATCAGAAACAGTGAACCAAGCATGGATAAAACTAGTAACAGTATTAATAATAAAAATAACCAATTTGTGGAGGGAACACAAATTGGTACAACCACTGGGAAGGGCAATAGGGCAGGATATGCTTTTGATTCAACAATTCTGCTCTTTCAATGCTACCCAATGAGATATTAATACATATATAAGAATGTTCATTGGAGCACTGTTTGAAACAGAAGAAATGTCCTAAATAGTCATCAGTATGTGTGCATGGGAGAATGTCTACATAAATGCTATATTTATACAGTGAAACACAATGTAGCTGTTAGAGATACAATATACTAAATATGTGTATATATTTGTCTATGGTATATAAACAATGTAGGTTTCACTTGCATAAAAATACATAACGTGTATGTATAAATATTAATTGAATGAAATAGAATGGAAGGCTATATACTAAACTCTTACTACTGGGGAGGAATGAAAAAGATTTTTATTTTTTTATTAATACTATGAATCTCTATCATTTGAATATTCACAACCATATATTTGTTTTTTAAGTTAATAAATATATTAATGTTGTATATCTAAGTAGTCATTATACTGATTCTTAATGACAAACAAGAACATAACTTTAAATCAGTTCGATTAACACCAGATGTGTACATACAGAAAGAATAAGGGCTAAAGATAATGAATAAGCTTTAAAAATCTCAAAGTATTAATCTTTTAAAAACTACCAAATTTTCAGTTCCTGGAAGAGGGCAGTGTGCCAAATTAAACATCTACTTTTCTGAACTTCACTTCGCTATTTGCAATTCACATATGCCTCTTTCCTAAAGAGCACGCTTTCTAATTCAAGTGAGAATCACTGCACTAAGTGAATCGCTGTCGCTGACAGGAATATGCTATATCTCCCAGGCATGCTGAAGTAGGGGAAAAATAAAGGTCATACTTGTATATCAATGTCTTGGAACACTCATCTTGAATAACTCAAATTATGTGGATATAATAGTCTAAAAAGTATGCATGTACAAGTATATAGATAGTACTGTTTATCTCTGCCAACAAAGAACTTAAGGAAAAAGATGACAGAACCCTATTAAACTTCTTGAGTGGACAAGAAACTTAGTTAAAAATACCTTCCTTCCATTTACTATCAAGTTTCAGCTTTGGAAGAGCTAACTTGGGAATTTGTTTTTAATATAGTTGGAATGCAAATTAGAATAATGCAAACCAAGGTTAAGCTGTAATTGGAAAACTATTAAACTTGGAAGTCAAACTTTTATACATATTTCTGAAACAGGCCACCCCAGGGCATTAGAAAAGTGAGGCAGCAAAGGAGTTTCAAAGTGTACATTTCATTTCTAATTAAGGGAGGGGGAAAACATATAATGGACAGTACTGAATTTAAAGAACAAATCAATATGTGAGGCATTTTGGGAGGCAAGAAAGTACTGGAAAATGAGAACAAAAAGTACCATTCACACAAATGCCTTTGGTCAAACAAAGCAGAACTCAAAGTACTTTATAAACAGATTTAGGTGAAAGATAAGAAAAGATACCTAAGTGTCAGATAGAGATATCACGAAATGAAGCTTTGATAATTTCGCAAAAGAAATCTTCGTTTTCTGTCAGCCAAAAAGGACTTAATTTCAGCAGTGCTTATGTTTTCATTATCATAATTCACTACACTACCTTTTAGATGAAAAGGAATAATAAGTGAATGTGCTAGTGGACCATTACGAAGCCTCTCCACTGCAACCATGAAACATTAAATACAATTTAAAATGCTAGGAAAGATGAAGCAATAAAATAAATAAATATTGAGACCATTTGGCCTTAAACATAATCAAAGAATGATTATATTTTTCTTAAAAAAACTATGTTCTCTATTAACATCATGTATTATATGAGGACTAAAATCCTTAAATAGTTGTTCAAAAAACTAAGACTCTTTATGCTCATGCATAAAACAAAGGGCTATCTGAAGAGCTTACATACTTGAGCAATCATAACTAAAACCCTGAAGAAAATAAAACACTTCTGTTACAGAATTTGCTGAACAGTAAAGGAAAATAATAATGGCAGCTGAGACTGAGAAAGGTGTCGACATTTATTAATGTGATTCCTTTAAGGAGAATTCAGGCATTAGTTTTTTTTATCTTACTTTCCAAAACAGAAGTATCTATTACTCACTATACTGTCCACTGCTAGTTTGGTAAATTGGAGTTGGCACCGTTACAGTGGTGATGGCAGGTGCTGAAGTCTCCTCTTCAGATTTCTCTTCTTCAATCCTTGGCACTCCTGGTGCATCAGAAGATAAGTCATTCAAAATTTTCCTAGAAAAATAGAGAATTATATTAAATGTAAAGAAAGACCATGATTCAAAATTCCGGTGCAAGGAAAGTAGAGATTAATAAAACTGACTACAGAAAAATAAATCCTTGTGTCAAGAATACTAGGAGAAAATGTTTACATGTATTGCATATAAAAAGCCAATATCCCCAATATACAAAGAACCCTTAAAAACTGAGGGAGAAAAAAGACCAAAAACCTGATTTTTAACTTTTCAACTCTCAAACTGGTGATGATAAAATAAAGTATAACATATATGTTCTCTTAGCAAAACTGTGAGAAAACACCTTCATACACTGCTGTTGGGAGTATAAAATTGCTTTAAATCTAATGAAATGAATTTGGTAACTTCTAACAAAACTACATGTGTTTACTTATCAATCTTACTTCTAAGAATTTACCATTAAGATATACTTCCAACAGTACTCCCAACTTTGTATTCGGCTGTAGAAGTTTTCTATTTTCAAAGAAACTTTTGTTGGATATATTCCCAACAAAAATACATATGCATAACGTTATTCATGGCAGCACCATTTGTTAATAGCAAAATACTGGAAACAACCAAACAATTTATATGACTACATACAGGAGAATGGCTGAATAAACCATGGTTTATCCAAATAATGAATACAGCATGGTACCTTTGTATAAGGGTGATAAGGAAATATACATGTATCTGCTCACCTGTTCAAGAAAAAAATCAAGATAAACCTGACAGTTTAATAAGATTAGTTTTCTACTGGAGTGGGTGGGAAAGAAGTGAGATGAGTTTTCTACTGGGGGTGGGTGGGAAAGAAGTAAAAAAGGATAGAAGAAAAGGGTGGGTGCACTTCTGAGTATGTATTTTTTGTACAATTTTGTACTTTTGGAACCATATTAATGTTTCACATATTCAAAACAAAAGAAAATATCAACAAGAATGAAGCAAATTTTAATAGTTAAAATGTCCATATTACCCAAAGCAATCTACCGATTCAATGCAATCCCAGTCAAAATATCAACGGCATTTTTCACAGAATGAGAACGAATAATTTTAAAATTTATAGGGAACCTCAGAAGACCCTGAATACCCACAGCAATCTTGAGAAAGAAGAACAAAATTGGAGCTTTCATGTCATCTGATATCAAACTATACTACAAGCCTACATGCTGTAATCAAAACACCATGGTACTGGCATAAAAACAAACACAGATCAATGGAACAGAAGAGAGAGCCCAGAATGTATGACAAAGGAGGCAACAACAGACAGTGGGATAAAGTCAGTCTATTGAATAAATGGTGCTGGGAAAACTGGACAGATACCTGCAAAAAAAGAAAACTGGATGACCTTCTTACACCACATACAAAAATAAACCCCAAACCATAAAACCCCTAGAAGAAAACACAGGCAGCAAACTCTAGACATTGCTCTTAGTGGTATTTTTTCTGATCCATCTCCTTAGGCAAGGGAAACAAAAGGAAAAAATAAATGGGACTATATCAAACTAACAAGTTTTTGCACAGGAAAGGAAACCATCAACAAAATGAAAAGACAGCCTACTGAATGAGAGGAGATATTTATCAACATACATCCGATAAGAGGCTAATAGCCAAAATCTATAAAGAACTCACACAACTCAGCACCATTAGTGCTCAATGTCACTAAGTATCAGAGAAATGCAATTAAAACCACAATGAGATTATCACCTCACACCTGTCAGAATAGCCATCACCAGTAAATCAACAACCAACTAGTGCTGGTGAAGATGTAGAGAAAAGGGAACCCTCGTGCCCTGTTGGTGGGACTGCAAACTGGTGAAACCACTAGGGAAAACAGTTTGGAGTTTCCTCAAAAATTTGAAAGAACTACCTTATGACCCAGCAATTCCATTTCTTGGTGTCTATCTGAAGAAATCCAAAACACTAATTTGAAAAGATGTAAGCATCCTTATGTTCACTGTAGTGTTATTTACAATAGACAAGATGGAAGCATCCCAAGTGCTTATCAACAGACAAATGGACAAAGATGTGGGTGCATATGCATAAATACAATGGAATATTCCTGGGCCATAATAAAGAATGAAATCTTACCATTTATGACAACATGGATAGTCCTACGATACTGTAAATGAAATAAGTCAGAGTGAGAAAGACAAATACCATATGATCTCACTGATACGTGGAATTTGAAGAAAACACTAAAGAAACAAACAAAAAACAGACTCACAGACGGAGAAATTGATGGTGGCCAGAGAGGAGGCGGGGTTGAGGGGCTGGATGAAAATGGTGAAAGTATTAAGAAATACAAACTGGTAGTTACAAAATAGTCATGGTAAAGTACAGCACAGGGAATACAGTCAAATAATATTGTAATTTATTTGTGTCAGGTGGGTATACTAAACTTATTGGGGGGATCATTTTGTAAATTATGCAAATGTCTAACCACTATGCTGTACATCTGAAACTAATATAAAATAATATTGGATGTTACCTGTAACTGGAAAAAAATGGTTTTGGTCTATCTTGGATGCAAGGCATGGACCAGGCAACTTGTAGAGTTGAATACAAATACTACAGTAAGGTACCCCTACAATTAGGGGATATCTGCAAAGCATTACCCTGAAACAACTATTAAATTAATAAACAGTTATCTGCTAAGCACCATGACACACGAAATGGTTTGCAAATGTGCTGCTAGGTAGATGAATAGTATAGCCTTAGAGCTGACCTGTAACTAGAAAATGATACAACCTTATCAAATTTGTTCCAAACTTTTAAACAGAAAAGCAGCAGCCAGAATAAGCTACAGAAACGGAAACAGAAAAAAAAATCAGTGTTTATCCAGGACTGTGCAGAGTAAGAAGTGCTCTTACTCTACATGATAAGCTTCAACTTATGAGTATTTTGAGAAAAGTAACTCAAGATGAAGATTAGTAAACTATATGGTCCTGAAATGAGAAGCTAAATGGTCTTCAGACATCTTTGATTCTAAATTCTTTTAACTATTAAATTCCATACCTGTAAGAAGGCCTCCTTGAAAGAATTTCTCTTCGTTTTTGGGAATCAGTTACACTATCCACTGACTCCTGTGAATCTTCACTTTCTGCAATAGTTGAAATCTGAAAATAAAGAAAAACTTTATCTTGATAATCAAATTTAGTTCCCATAAAATTTTTATGTATTTTAAAAAGCCAAATACAAAAGGACATATATAAACTTTATATAGTATACTCTCAGTTAACTGGCTCCCATGGGGATGGCTAGATGCTGGATAAATGTAAGGACACACTCAGTTAACTGGCACCCATGCTGGATAAATGCAGCATTCTTTCTTTGTTTTTTTTGCCAGTTGCTTGAGTTCTGGTTAATGGAGAGTCTACTGTACATACTTTGATAGATAAAAAAGAGCTTTTATGGGAGATAACCACACCGATCACTTTCCTCTCCCCTTTACTTATTCTATAGGAGTCCGAGGACCTAAACATTTTATCAAAACAACTTTTGTGATACCCAAATTCAGCTTACTCTCCTAAAGACTTCATGTAATCAATACTGAATGCATTAATATTACCTGTCAGTTGTTTTCTTACAGTTGCTAGAACAAAACTACCATGTAAAATAAAGTTTCTGACATGAAGGAAAGAATAAATGACTAAATATTTGGTCATACGTCTATATACTGACTATACAAATACTTTCCTTCAATACTTTAATACTGTGTACACACTTGTGAATATATTTACAATTGTACAAGTAAGATTGGTGATCCCCCACCATGTTCCTGATAGTTGTTTCTGGCAAGTTAGGAAGAAGCTCTCTGCTACATACAGATACATTTCAAAGTTGGCATTCTGCAATTTTTATTAAGCAAACACTACAGGTGAAGAATTGTGCATTTCTGGAAAGTATTCCTGGACTAAAAAGTAATGAAAGTTAAGTAAGTTGAATAAAGATTTTTTTACATGGGGTAATAATAATAGTTACTGAGAACATACTATGTGCCAGGTGCTCTGCTAAAGTACATACATGTAACATTATTTAATACTCACTAACACAGTAACATTAACTGCTATTATAAATAGAAGTTAACTTCTATGGTAAATAGACTATTATGTCTCTTTTACAGATGGGAGAATTACAAAGAGGTTAACTCACCTGAGTCATATAGCTAAGAAGTAGTGGAGTCACTGTTAATACTTGGCATCTCAAGTTTTAGATATCCTTTCAAGCATCAATAACCTATTGGTTTCAATCTCAAACCAGTTTTGTCAGAAGCAGCAACCCAGACGTGTTTTTTAGACTGTAAGTTCATTCACCTAGGCAAGCTTCTCCATCAAATTCATACTGCCAAACTTCCCTAGTCCACTCAATAAGACCTTCCTGCTCTTTCCTGAACTAGGTGTCCATGATGCGGTCAGAGTGAGAAATCAGATTTAACCAAGGCAAAAGGTTCTGTGTGGGTTAGCTCTTATGTCAAAATTCATGGTAATGGCAATAAGAAAGAACATCTTCAGAGGAACTTGAGAAATCCCAAAGGTGCTCTGTATGTGGTCTGGAGTGGGCATTCATTTTGACAGGACTCTGTTATATGCACTCACTCAAAAATGAAATTAAGTATTAATAAATCTAGTAATGCTGCACAAAATATACTTAAAGTTAATATGCCTCATACAAACAATTTTAAGTATAAAAAGTATAGTCTTAAAGACCTAAAAATTAACAGGTAATATTTAAGAAATCTAGAAATGACAGATAAAATGACGGGCAAGGCTGAATTTAGTCTGTGAGTCTCTGCAGAGTAAAGGAGCACACAAAACAATTTCCTACTGATCTGTAGCTGCTGTAACTAACTCACTCAGCATCTGCACAGACTTTCTCATGAATGTAGAACAGATGAGGAACTGTGAAGAGGTCTTAGCAGGAGGTCACAATTCCAAGGAAGAGCAAGACTGAACTCAAGGTGGACAGCACTGTGACAAGTGTTTACGTTTATTAACTTCTTATAACCTTAGTTCCTGTATTGTTCTTTGTGCCTTCTTTGTTTGACCTGCATCCTAACAACCTTCTTTTAAGGACATACAGTGAGTTAGACACACTCTCCCAAGCTAAAAAATCATGAAAACAACTTTAAAACATGCTACATAAATGACACATTGAATAGTTTGGAACTGAAATAAATTCATGTTTTTTTTTTATATATACTCTTTGATTTTTTTCCAAACTCAGTGGATCTATTGCTCTTAGTAGAAAAAAAGCCCTTCTCCTTCTGATCTAAAAGATTTTGTGAATTCAGATGGAATAAGCTTACCTCTATATAGTAATTACTTAGAGATATGAAGCCAATTCCTATGGATTATCAACCAAAAACCAATAAACAAAGCCAAAACACGCCCTAAACCCACATTTCTGAGACCAATAAAATTCATATAAAAAACTTTTTTGTAAATAACAATTAATTATATTTTATATTTAATAGACTATTAAAAATAACCATATAAAATTATTTCCCAATTTTAAGTATCATAAGACTACCATCACAATCCAATAACACAGGCACTTCCTCCAGGCCTCACTTCCTGTCACCTCTCTCATTAACCTCCCGTCCTGAGCTCCTTATATACATCTTTAACCCAGGCCACTTAAGATTAAATAATAGGTCAAGAAATTTTAAGAAAGGCAAATAAATCACCACTGTAAATGTAGTTTTAATCTATATTTCTCAATTTTCTTTTTGTTCATTAAAAACTATACTTCCTGTTTATATGGGAGGAACTTTCTATTTTGATTTTTTTTGACATTTCAGAATGAAATGTCAGCAAAAATCAAAACAATGGTAATATTAGATGTTTTCTCAAATTATAAGTGGTCCCCTGGAAACTAAAGTACTTTTCCTGAGTAGAGTTCAGACTCATGGTTTAGGAAGTTTTTTTACACACTAGATCAAGAAGTTTACTAAAAGACTAGAACAATGATTTCCAACTCTTGATCTGTGGATCTCCTTTATGAATAAGAAAATTTACATAAGCAATATATATTTATTTGTAAACTTTAAGTGTTATTTATATTATTAATATAAAACATAGTAATTTTGTTTTATATTAAAGATATAAAGAGCTTATTAAATAAAACAATCATTTTTCATTTTCATCAACCAATTACACAAACTTTTGATGAGATTTATCCAGTACATTTTTATCTTCCTTGCTCTCAGTTACTATATGCCAATTAAACATGTTGTAGTTTTTTATATTTTAATAGATAGGTTCAACACCTATTGAAATTCTAGAAGACTTCTGAATAGTTTTAGAAAATTCTACTTTCAGGATTTTAAAAGTATAAGACTTGAGGTTTTAGATGACAACTTTATACTGCTTGCAGCTAAAAAAAAAAAAAAAAAAAGTATGGAAATATTTCCAAACTTCTATTTCCAAAATGCTCTCGATAGCACAAGTTTCTTTTACAAAGCAGTTATTCTCACATACATTAAAATGTCATTGTCTCCCAGAAAGGACAGCTGAAGGGATTTTTCTTCCAAAAATATGTTAGGTAATATGTTCCTTTCAAGTCCTTGCTTGTCATCATTAAAAATAGCAGAAACTTTGGAACACTTATCTTATGTAAAAAACAAACAAGTAAACTCATCCTTATGTTAGTTAACTTACATACTTTGCTACATGATAACTAACCACCGAATCTCTATGTTGTATAAGAGTTGTAATGTGATAAAAGCAACAGTATCAAAAACTTCACGTCCTTCTTTGCTCACTATTTGGACCATATATTGTTGCTGTTTCTTGATACATGAAGCATACTCTCACTAGCAAGCCTTTGGAGTTGATTTCATTATTTGTATGGGTTAGTCCCATTCACTGCCTTCTGCTCATGTTCCCTGACCGCCCGACATAAAACAGGATACCTTCTTCTCCAAATCATTCTCTATACCTTTCCCCCTGCTTTAATCATCTTCCCACTTCTTACCCTCATGTGACATATTTTGTTTTCTCATTGTCTTTCTTGGTTCAAATGGGATCTTCATGAGAACAGAGAAGTATTATTTGTTCACTGTTGTATTTCAAAGAATCTAGAACAGTGACTGGCACAGAGTATATGATCAATAAAAATTCACTGAAAGAATGAATGTAATAATTTAGGGTAACAATCCATAAATCTTTTATCTGACATGTTTAAACTGTACTGTATTAGAAACACATCCAAAACTAATGAATTGCAAAGTGAGGATGCCACTGTTAATGTCTATATATTTGTGTCACTTCCATTATTTGGGGGGATTGTCATGTAATCTGTGAGATCTGACTCACACATACACATAAGGATAAAGTTAGGGTGCCAATGGTAAGCCATATATGAAATATTAATACAGCTTAGTTTTTAATATTCTTAGATTAAAAAGTATACAAAGTCCTATTATCTTACTGTCACACCTGAGAATTGTACCTTATGTATTTTGGAAATGGGTGTTCTAGAATACTAACATTCTCTCATCTACAAGTTTGAGGGACCATTTCTCTTCTTGTTTGATCAACTCTTCTGATGTAAACTACTTCCTTGTTATTAATGCTAATCACTGTTAACCAGCTGAAGTGACCATTAAAATTTAATAGATTCTCCATGGTTTAGATCCTTTAAAAAAAATATACTATATTTTTATCTCTATTTGTAGAATTCATGCTTTCAATTATAAGCATAGCTCAAAATGTGTTTTTAAAAAGATGAACACATTTCTATAGTTACTGGTCATATAACTCCCAGGTCCAAATTATTATTATTATTATTATTGCCGCAAAGTACAGATTAAAATGAAGAACACAACAAACAATTAAGCATCACATATTATAACCAAAAAGTGTAATCTTAAATTTTGTAGCTATAATTTTGGTAATTTTTGTGTGTTCTTTACAGAAAGACCTCCTAGTATAAGTGAAAAAGAAAGGAAAAATTAATGTGAGGTCTGGAATGTAGTCTCCTGATTCTCAGTTTCTTTCCACTGTTACCAAGAGGAATATATAAGCAAGGAATTAATAATGGCATAGTATGGAGAATAGTCAGGTAGCATCCAATGAACGAAAAACTGGTAAGATAGGAGATTATAACTTAGTCAGTGTGATGCCACAGAAATAGGAGTTTCTTTGGTCTTTACCTGGACAACACTGTATCCTGCTTGGTAACAAATTCCATTCCTGTATCTTTGTATCTTTCAGTATGGTAATTCATACAATGTAATGATTTCACATAAAAATATTCTTTTTTCTACTGAGTGTTCAAGCAAACCAAATACACAAGGACAGAATGAAGCAGAGGTGCGTAACAGTGGCTCAATACCCAATAGTATAATATGGCTGACAAGATCTAACATGTCCTTTCAATGTTAACAGAATGCTTCCAGGACAAAGTAGGTCCTTCCCGCCTCTACAAATATCAGTCAGTCTACCATACTGAATAACAACACAAAGGCTCACCCACAATGAGATTGGTAGTGAGGAGTCAAAGCTACACCATATAATAAACAGCAGAAGAAAAACAGGCGATTGTTTAGGTTGGACTTTTTCTTTTAGAATGGGAAGCGGGTGGGAGATAGGGAATAAGCAGCAGTTCAACAGAAAGGGAGCTAAACTTGCTTAACTAGTTTGAGGGTAAAAGTGAGCCTACTAGCTAAAATTTTAGAAAGGCATATTCTGGTTCATCATAGGAAATATTTTAGCAATCACCCCTAATTATAAATGGGTTACCTCAGGAGAGCTTCTGTCCTCTGAAAGTATCGAGTAATGCTGGACTACCACTTGCAGGAGGGGAGAGAGGACTGACAGGGATACTAAGCAATAGACTAATGGCTGTGTAATAACAAGTTTGGCCTAGACCTAGAAGATCTCTATGATTTTTATTCAAGCCTGAATTCATTCCATGTTTATAGAGAAGAACAAAGACATAAAGAATAATTTCTCGCCTTCCTTTCTAAAAATGGTTCTCTCCAAATCTAGGAACCAGGACTCACCTGAGTTCTGGGGAAAACTCTTTTAAGTCCTTACCAGAAGACTGTGAAGCAAAAAATATGAAATGCAAGGCTGGCGTCACAGCCTATTTGAGTGAACATTTAAGTCTTTATTTTTTTCCCTTCAATAAGCTCACCGCAGATGTATACTGCTGTATGTTTTCCCTACAATTAAGTAGAGCAGTCACCTCCAGAGGTCCATGTGCCTTTAATTCCTTTGGATCCAACCCAAAGGAACAATCTCTCTAAAGAATATCATGCGTAGAATAATCCCTGACTCTTTAAGTTGCACTTTCTGAATATATTTCAAAGTTATATGCTCTAACATAGAAACCCTAAACATAGCTGGTTTTACAAATGCTTTATGTAATCTCTAAATTCAAACAGTATCTTAGGTAAGGTTATTAATTAATTTTTGACAATAGTTTTTTTCCAATTGCATGTTTAGAACATAATTACAAAATTATTTTTGTATCTCAGTTTTCCTTAACTGCAGTTAAGGAAAATTATCAGTCTCAGTCTCTCCCAAACAGTTCTACTTTATCCCATGTACATAATGATTTTCCCCAATCAATTCTTTTTCTTCTATAGCTAAAGAAAGTTTTTTTTATTCTATTCCTGTGTATATATGTTCTTACACATAAGGTGACTATACAGATGCAGGATATTCCTTTACTGGGAAGTAAAATAAACAGTGAAATATATATGCTCCTGTTTTTGTAACTAATGGAAGGAGAGATATGGCTACAAACACGTTAGGAAAGTAGATGCAGAACTTTTTATCCACATACCTGAACTGTCTGGACTTGTGGAGACTGAATAACTGATGGCTGGGCCGCCTGAATAACTCCATGGACTTGAACTGTCTGTCCATTGGGAAGTTGTACTAAAGTTACGGTGGGAGCAGACGATGTTGCATGAGCTGCTGGCATAGACACCTACGGTGTTAAACATGGAAAAAGGTAACCATCAGATACCTTCTTAGGATACTCCTCTTTAAAGGAAAGCAACTTTTTAGCAGCAAAAAGATTACCTTTCTACTAGATAAGTACTTAATCGCTATGAAAGAAACTAATGATTCAATTTAATATACTTAAAAAAAAAAAAACAACAAAAAACCTACAAATGTCCCCCCACCCTCACTTTTCAATTCCTTCCAAATGACAAAAACCAAAATACTATTTTAATGTAATATCAAAATATGTAACGGACTTCCTATGAACACTAAATACCACTTTATTTGTATGGTGCTTTATATTTTCCCACCTGCTCTCATACCCAGTTTTTCATTTTTGCTCTTCAAAGAAATCAAGACTGGGTAATAAGGAATATCTCCATCTTAGACAGAAATATCAAGTGCTCAAAGAGATTAACTAATTTCCTGAAGTTATAGACATATGCTAGACCTGAAGAAACAAAATCTTCCTAATTATCATGTGTCAAATAAACCATGTTTTAAAATTTAACTGCTCTCAAACATGGGCAAAACTTAGCTAAGTTTAGAACAAATATACATTTTATAATATATAGCAGTTTCTATTTTAAACTAATTACAAGTATGCCTTTAATGAGAAAGTATTAACAGGCATTATATTCTGAAAATTTCTATTCCCCTCCTCCAAATAAATCATGAAACTGGTAATAGTTGATATTTTAAAGATTTATTTTCCTCTTGAAGAAATAAAGGAGCAGCACTGAGAAAATGTAAGAGAAACCAATTTTGTCCCTAAGGAACAAAGGTGGCAATTTTAATGAGTCAGTATCCAGGTACAAAGGGCTCTTATGTCAAACATGTCTAGCAGACCGTATTTATTGTTCCTATGTTGTACGCATTAAAGGATAGGGATTTTATTTGCTCATTTGGTTAGCAGTTACTGGGGACCTATGTGCCAGAAACAATGTTAGAACTGAAACTACAAAAACAAGAAAGACAGAGATCCCTGCCCTTAAGGAAATTATTGGGGTATGTGTATGAAGAAATGGGGAAAAGAACACAAATAAATATAATTCAGTGAAATAGTGAGATTGTGAATAAAAGAATGAACACACTGAGAACTATGCCACCTAACAGGAGGGTGGGCTATCAGGAACAATGTGAATCTGAAACAAAGAATGTTAAGTTAGCGTGTTGTTACAACTTGCAGAGAGGCACAGAATTCTAGGCAAAAGCAAAGGGAAATACATGGTCTGTTCATGGTAGAGAGGGATGACCAGCAGTTAGTAGTACTGGATCCCCTAGGTGTGTTAATGTATGATGTAGGAAATGGGAAGAGATGAAGTAACAGGTAGGCAGGGGCTAGATGGGCTAGTTATGAAAAATCTTATATATGCCACATTCAAGAACTTGCATTTTATTCTGAGGAGATTGGGAAAGGTACTGAAGGGGTTTGAACTCACTCCTGAATATCATGGTAAGGTTTGCATTTTAGATAGATCAACTGAAACATAACATAAGAAGTAAGGAGAAACTTTTGGGTGGATGTGGTGGTGGTGGAAGATGACAGAATTGATCTAATATCTGAAGTTGCAGAGATGGTTAGCAGGCGGTCAAATACTTGACTGTGAAGATTTGGGGAGGGGAGATAAACCATGAGTTTCCATCTTTAGACAGTTAGGAAGTCTTTCCTAATTAATTACTTTCTCTCAGGCCACTATAAGTTTTGCTTAGTTTTACCTGGTTCTTAAAATGTGGTCTGTGGATCACCTCCTTCAGTGTTACATAGGGTACCCATTTATAAAGTCAGAATCTGATGAACCCAAGCATACTTTCCCTTACACTGAGCCACAACCTTAGGTTATTCAAAATACCTCACCTCAATTCCATACAAAAGCTCTTCTAATATTTGAAGCAATTATATCCTTTTCTGAGTATTCCCTAGGGTAATATAACAAGCTAACTTAATGAATAATCTCTTTTCTATCCTGATCACTCTACATGACTCCTCTTATTTTAAGTTTAGAAAATATCCATACACAAATACAAGATAAAAACAATTTATATTCCTACCACTGAGTGCTAATCACTGTTAATATTTTTGCTGTGTTTTTTAAAGGTACATTTATACACTCAATTTTTATAACATACCACCATGGAATCTATTTTATCTTTCGAATACATTATCAATATCTTTGATTTCAATTAACAGTCTTCCTTAATGGTTTTAATGACTGAATAGTAAAAAATTATATAATTTATTTAATACATTCTTCATTATTGCATATTTGTTTTGAAATTTGCCTACTGCAAGAAGCTACAATTACCTTTTTATTTCAACTCTTTAATCAAATCCATAAAAATTTACATTCTCAGAATTTGAGATCTTGCTCCCCAGCATACATGGTATGTTGACAGTTTAGCTCAAATAAATCATATAAAAACTTCTTTAATAAAAATTACATTCTTATAATCAATATCAACATTGGTTTTTTTTTCACTTAAAAAAAAATCTCTGTAAATTCCAAAAGTAAATTAAGAAACCTCATTCTTTTAGATTGATTTTCTTCCTTACTAGTTAGGCTGAATATGTTTTTTCCTGTTCATTGATCAAATCACCATGATCTTGGATTTAACAATTTTATTACATTTTTCTAGTATTAAAGACTGGGGGGGGGGGGTGTCAGGGTCAAAAATAAAGAAAGTATGTAGTAAAGAGTCCATTAAATATTTACTAGATGCACAGACCCAACAAAGAAAGAAAGAAAAAAGAATAGGAGACTTGAAAAATTACACATAGTGCTGTCCATGTGAAGAGTCTAGTGACAGGGGTGCCAAAAAAAAAACAAAAACCAAACAAACAAAAAAAAACAAACAAAAAAACCTCACCCCAAACCTTTCTCTGGCAATGTCTCCCCAGCACCCTCTTTAAAAAAAAAAGGCCAAAAATTAAAAACAAAACCAAACAAAAAATAAACAAGTATCAGAATTATGAGAGGAAAATATGTAAAAATATATGATGTATGTGTTAAGGACCTGGATAGCAAGTGAAAAAAACTCTGTAGTTATGAATAAAAAGAACAACAAAAAAATACAGATGGGAACTAACTTTCCTAAACTCAAATATCGTGTCATTCTGCTTTTAAAAGTCTTAAGTTCTAAGAGGACTGCCTGATAATAATGACAAGTTAAACATGTGTGTGTAATTTTGCTCCTTCCTGAATTTCCAATTAAACTTCACGAAAATGATTTTGTATTTATAGGCACAATCACAAGAGCATAGGAGAATGGGAAAGACTAAGAATTCTGGAGGCTGGGAAGCAGATGGATGAACTTGGAAGACCTAAGAAAGCCAACTCATAAGGTAGAGTCAGGAAAAGCCTGATTTGCACCACAAAATCCTTCAGAGGACCAGGATCTAAGACACCCTGGAAGGTGGAGTGAAAGGAGAGGCTTAAAATAAGGAAGGCTGGTTGAGAAGCAATTGGATCCTCTCAACATCCTGTGGGAGAACCCCTAGGTATCCCAGTCTGATGGAGAAATGGAGATTTATTTTCTGGAGAGTCTCTTGACTTTGAGTGCCTTACACCAGAAGTGCGGAAGGTGCCTCCTAGGCCTTTATCATAAAAGAAGGATATTAATAAAGCTTTCTCTGGGGAATCTGACTAAAGCCAAGGGGCAGAAGACAGACTTAAGATACTGCCTGGCATTGGGAATGCCACAGTCACCCTGAGTGAAGTTCGTAAGTCACAGATGTTAAGCCCCAAACGTATCCACAGAGCTTTCAACACAGCTTTTGGGTTTCCTGAGCAGACAACCATAAATTACTAAACATTTAAGGAAAGCTTCCAATATGAAAGATGAAGATCAGAAAAAATGGAAGGGAAAGAAAGCTATACACAGAGGAAAATCTATGTGGGCCAAAGAAAACTTATAACAAAATCTAATTAATATTCTCAGAGATGAGAAAAATATTGCTTTTGTTAAACATAAACAGGATGCTATTAAAACACAAAAGGACTATTCAGAGAACAAAAACAACAACAAAAAAAAACTCTTAGAAACTTGATAGCAGAAATAAAAAAATTCAACAGATGGGTTGGAATGTGAAGAAATCTCCCAGAAAGCAGAGCAAAAAGAAGGGATAAAAAATAGAAGAGAAAAAGATGAGAAAATCCGAGAAACAGTCTTATAGGTATAACATCTGGATCACAAGGATTCTAGAGAGAAAAGGGAAAAGAAAGAGGGGAAACAAGCATTAACCAAATTAATTTAAAGAAACTGCCCACCATCAAAAATATGAGTTTCACCACACCAGGGCCCACTGAAAGCATAGTAGTGGGTGAAAAAGGATTCATACCAAGGCCTTGGTAATGAAATAATGAAGCACTGTGAACAGAGACAAGAGTTTTCTAAGATACAAGTAATACAAAATAAGAAATGGAATTAGTCTTTTCAAATAGCAACACTATTTGACTATGGATCAATGCCTTCAAAATTTGAAAGAAAAATGATTTCCTTACCAAGAATTCTTAACCCAAACTTGCTCTAGAAGCCACTGGGAAACATACTTTCCTACATCAATAACACAAACTCCACAGGAGAAAGACTGTAGAGGGAAAAGATTTCCAGAATGACATTATTTACCCGACTTGGAGGACAACCAGATCAGACAGAATAGTGAGACCCAAGAGAAAGGTATGTTGAGGGTTGTCACCATCAAGATCCCTGTTGGCATTGTATCTTCTTACTAGAGGGCCAAATGCTTGGCTGAGCCCCGATTCTTATCTGTGTATGCTTTCCTTGACTATGTACATCAGCAGTGTCCAATCTTTTGGCTTCCCTGGGCCACAGTGGAAGAATTATCTTGGGCCACACATAAATACACTAACAATAGCTGATGAGCGGGAAAAGAAGTCCCCCCCATCCTCCGCCCCCGCCCCCCCAAAAATCTCCTAATGTTTTAAGCAAGTTTACAAATTTGTGTTGGGCCGCACTGAGAGCCGTCCGGGGCTGTGTTCCTGCACCAGCCTCATTTAATACCTTTATTGTATCCCCAAGTGTCTTCTACTCCTGAGGCTGGAGGTGGGTCCTGGGTCCTGGTGACCTTAGTAGAAAACACAGAGCAGCCCTCTCCTAACTATATTCCCACCAGAGGTCCAGTTTTTGGCCCACGTTTCAGCTCAATATGGTAAGCCCTCTATTTCCCAAGACTCCATCCTTGCTCAATGGCTCTGCTGGGAGAGCAGTCACACTCCTTTGGAAGCTGAAGCTTGATGCCCCATAGCCTCCGCTCCGATTATTTCCTTGTGGGAGCCTTTCTCTGAAAGAGGCAGTATCATACTCTCTTACTTTATAGGTTTGTTTGCTATTTGGGTTTATACTAACCATCTTGCTCGGTAATATGTATGCAAGTCGTTATTAATAAAATATTTGAGGAAAAATAAAAACAAAAAATAAGGATGAGAGAATATAACCTTAGGGAATGTTTCGGTCAAAATAAAAGAATCACAAATTATATTTAAAATATACAAGAAACAAAAACTATCATCCTTGAAATTTACTTGTGTGCCCATTTGTTTGCTTACCCTATTTTTAAAGTTTAAGCATGTGTAAACTTAGCCTTTCAAATAATCTGCATTGCCATGCCCCAAAATAAATCTCTATGTGAAAAAAGTTACCGTATTTGGTTTTCTTCCCTTGTTGGAGACAATCTACTCATCAGTTAACATCCAATTATTTCTGAACCATGTCACTACAAATAGTTATTAGTGTTTAACAATATACTTTTATTATGTTATTGAATTAATACTATCATTTCTAAAATTAGGTTATACCAAGTAAACAGGAATTTTGATACTCTAAGAATATCTCTGCTCATTCTATGTACACCTCTGTAATAAAAACTAAATCCTCTTGTCTGGAACATACTGCTCTTGGAAGAGACACAACTTGGAATCTTTCCATGTATTTTATACCTGGGCTAATGTGGCAATCTGTGGCTGGGCTTGAACTGTCATTTGCTGGTTTTCAGCTTCTGTTACAGCTGCATCTCCACTCTGCTGGTTCTCTGCTCCAGATTCCATGGTCATTTAGTCACCTACAATAATATGGAAGAGTGTTACAAGCACTACAGTGCTTTGTGCTTTTGTGACTTTAAAGGCAAATTTCAGGTTATAAACCGGTAGATATGTGGTGGTTAGGTTAGCAAACGCACTCAGAAATTGAGTTAAAATATAATGTAGCTGAATTATTGTAAAACTTGTACAACTTGGCTGAGTTTAAAAGTTTTAGTCCTTTCAAAAAAGAAAAAGAACCTTTCTTTTCCCTTGCTGTTTCTTCCCAATGAGATATTACTGCATCTTGATATAAGATGTAAGAAGGGATTCCTCTCTTCCATGAAGGGGAGAAGGGGTGACAGCAAAGTTGTAATTTTTCCAAACCATACCAATCAGGTATAGAGAGAGGGTAGAGTATAAATGAGCTGATGACAGGGCCTATGAGATACTGACTTCATGGCACCTATAAGGGTATTCTCTCCTATTAAAGGGAAACAGAAAAATTATACACTACTTCCACAGGAAATTACTGGTGGCAAAAAAACAAAACAAACAAACAAAAAAAAAAAAACCAGCCCAAGGTTCAAGAGCCCAAGTTGTGGGATATCAAGATAGAAAGGTGGGATAAATATTCATAGAGCCAAACTAGAGGCCCCACACACGGAAAATGTTAAAAGAGTTCGAACTCTGCATCCTACGTATATAGTATGCAACACTATGTACATGCACACACACACAAAATAAAATACCTTTAAATTTTTTCATTGCAAAATTCTGGGTAAATTAATACAGGCTAATTTTTTTTTAACTTTTGGATTCTTGCTTTGAGAAGGGTTTACTATATTTGTTGGCCAATCTGGCACTACTGGATGGCAGAAGAAGTAAGTGGAGGGCAAGTCCTAGCAGCAGCAGCTACACAGCTTACAGAAATTTCTGGTAACTGGGAAAGCGATTGTATGTAAAGTATTCATGATGAAAAAGATTACTTCTTACTTGTGTACTACTGTGAGGACTGATTCCATGAACAACACAAGAAACCCCAATGCTTTTCCAGAATTTATTACATTTATTTTATAACTCTGAAATTGATAATCAAAAGTGTCATGAATCTTCATGTGATTACTACATGCCATCAGAGTGTATCACATATGAATACATTTTGCCATCATTTACAGGGTTCTCTAAAAAGAAAAGTGTCTTACAAGTAACAGTTAAAAATGGAAGTGAAAATATCTTTGGAAGTGAATATAAATAATTTAGAAATACAGAATCCATGAAACAGATGACAAAGGAAAAGGTCAACAGACCTGATTACATAATTACTTAAAACATTTATAGGGCAAAAGCCACCAAGACAAGTGCACAAGAAGAAAAATCTGTCACATATAATTAACACAATAACACATAGAATACAGAGAAAGTACTAGTCAATAAGAAACTCTTATTATTGACTAGTTCACAAAGATATATATTCAAGGATATTCACTATAGAATTTTTTTTACAATAGCAAAAAACTGGAAACAAGTACCCATCATTAGGAGGACCATTAAAGAAATTACAGCAATAAAAAAAAAATGAAGTCTATCTATAATGTAATGATACATCAAGCTTCCCAGGACAGGCTCAGTGAAATGATGAATCATGGAATATAATGTGAAATAGGTCCCCCTTTATGTTAAAAACAAGTTAAACAAATTGTTGTAAAGGTGTATGCACGGAAAAAGATGGGGGAAATTTTATACTAAACGTCCCACAGTGATTGATAGTTCTGATTAGAGGAATATTTGGTACAAGTGTATGAGATGGTAACTTTCATCTTATTTTTAACATATTTTATTTAGTACAGGCTTATTTCTCTTCCTGTGAAAAAGATTCAGGATTATTTGTACAATGTAAAAACTTTTAATACTAGAAGTCATGGGTAACATTTTGAACCTATGAACCAAAAATTGTATTTCAATCATGATTTTGAGATACCTGTTGACGAAAATTTTTTTAAATTCCAGATAGTTTTTATATGAAATTAGTTTTTGTTTAAATTTTGCCTAAACTGTTTACCCTACATTTCCAAAGAGTAAAAATAACAATTTTTAAAAAAATATTATGAGATAACTTTATTATCACTTTTGATAATTCAATGAGTGGTATACTTACAATCTGTGTTCTTTTAAACTAAAAAATTTAAGAAAGACATCAAAACTAACAGAAAGCAACAACAAAACAGTTTATGTATCTTAAATGTTGTGCGTACTTGTAGTCTAGAAGAAAATGGCATGTGAAAGCAAACAAACCTAATCTTAATAACAATAAATAAATGAATCCATTTGAGGACAATACTGAGTCAAGCCAAACAAAAGCAGAAATCCATACACTTTTCTCTATCTTCTTCCCTAAGCCATTATTTTAATGAAAATGAAGATAAAAATTTTTATCATCACAATACCTCCTTTATAGACAGAGTATATGAAATCATTTTTAAAAGATATTATTCCAAGCCACATTTTTTTTTAAAACTTATGCTGTCATCCACAGTTTCGTTCTACCATTTGATAAAAAGCAACCTAAGGCACAGATCATATTTTGTTTTTAACACAGCTGGGATACTTAATTTTTTAAAACATTTAAGGCATAGGGCATCATTACAACTTTTTGTTTCAGAAAATAAATTTATGAATATAATAAAGGAACA
Organism: Lyroderma lyra; assembly: GCA_004026885.1. Lineage (NCBI taxonomy): Eukaryota > Metazoa > Chordata > Mammalia > Chiroptera > Megadermatidae > Lyroderma > Lyroderma lyra. The sequence continues at coordinate 70,178 of PVJL010003053.1, forward strand.
AAACCATTAGCTAACACAAGTAATTATAACTACAAGGACACATTCAAAACAAATGTGATTTGCATCCTTCTTCCCACTCCAGCTAGATAATATTCCTTATTTACAATGAATAGGATCCCCCAAGTACACTGCCAGTGTTTCATTACCCTTTCATTCAGGCAGACTACTGATCTTTTTTTCAGAGGGGACAGCCTCTGTAGATAACTATCAGTGGGGCAACAATATAAATACTATCTTTCATAAAAAAAATTAAGGCCTTTCTCAAAGTGGGGGTTAGAACTATTTAAGGAAGAACAATCTGTATCAGCTGAGAAACTCATTGACTCAACTAAACAGACACTATTCTTTGGTTTTCACCTAGAAGGTTCTGAAATAGCAGTCTCCCAAGTAGACGAAATTAGCATGTAATGCGGGTATATTAATTTTGGACTTTGAAAACTTTTCCTTTGTTTTTATCCCCATATGGGAAGAGAAGAGATGCTATGGTATCATATGTGCAATCTTTTATTTTTCTATTAACCCAGCAGCAGTCTAGCCAGCAATGCAGTATGCGGACACAGGATCAATTAACAGAGCGCCAAACGCAGGTTTCCAAAGTTGTCTGAAGAAAGAAAACTGCTAATTCATTACACATACCAATGCTTTTTGGGAATGCAAAATAAAACAACAAAATAAAACCTGAGTATTATAAAATAAGAATAAGATCATGTACATCTGAATGCAGAGAATGTTACATAAATACAGTATAATCTCCATTAACTGGAATGTAAGTAACTGGCAAAATAATTTTTTTGCCAGTTGCTTGAGAGTGCTGGTTGCTTGAGTTCGGGCTAATGGAGAATCTACTTACACTTATTGGGCATCTACCAATCCCCATGGGTGATGGTTACCTGAGAATCTAATGTATTAGGTCTGGAACATTAGAAAAAGAATGCATTTTAGAAATCGCTGAAAATCTATCATTAGCTAGACAGTTTTGGGATTCTTGTTTCCCAAAAATTCAGAATTTTAATATTTATTTGGAATTAATATATGTAAGACTTGAATTTCCATAATTTATCCCTAAAAATTAACATAATCCTTTAGCAATTATGAATTTATAACAAATTACAAAATAGTGTCATGCCTACAACAGAAAATTTTAAACCAATTCAGAAAGATACATACCATTTTGCTGTAAGTCTTTAGAGTTTTCTTTCTTAATATGAAAAATAGAAAGCAAAGTGATTCTGTAGTATTGTTCACCCAATCTTGAGAGAATGAATGAGTGCTGCTATAAGCAGTTGGGAAAGTGAACCTAAAACACTTGGTGGAAAGCTGGATCTGACACCAATTGGTCACTGGACAAGTGAAACTTTTTGTTTCCTCATGTGTAAAAACAAGAAAGAAATAGATTTTCTTTCTATTTTAAATGCCCTAATCCTAGGAAATAATACAAGATGTATGTACACACATACATAATTATGCAGGCCACTTAATAAAATATATGTAGTAAAGGAAATATTTCCTTTAACTATACAGTAAGATATATATATGGTATAAATAGTAAAAGGAAACAAACTAAGAATAGAGTAGGTCATCTAGCCTCTTGAACATGGGCAAATTAAGAAATATTATCATTTATATATATACACAATGAGATAATTAGTACTTTTTTGGGGGGTGGGGAGGGGGTTGGTTCCCTGGGCGGGGATCGAACTCAGGCTGTGGCAGTGAGCGCAGAAACCTAGCCACTGGACCACCAGGGAAGCCCCTGTGGTAGTTTTTTAAAATGCTACAAGATGGGAGCTCCCTGGTGGTGTAGTGGCTAGGCTTTGGCATTGTCAACGCTGGAGCCTGGGTTCGATTCCCAGCCCGTGAACTACCCACATAAAAAAACAAACAAACAAAAAAACCAAAATGCTACAAGAGTCTCTTTTTAACATGGTGAACTGTGTTTCTTTTACTCATTATATTGCTTGTCCTAACTGTCATAGTTATTAAATAGTTTAATAGCCCTTTCTCTTAATTTTCAAAAAGGACAAAGTAGTTTTTCCTTTCCATCTTAGAAAGCTTCAAGAAATTTATCTGACTAGGGCTGTATCACTTTTGCATCCTTTACACAGTAAAGACTGTAGATATTTAAAAGTTTTAAGTGTAAATTCAGATAAACACCCCAAAAAAGTGTCAAATAAGCTCATCCATGATATTTAAAAGAAGAGAGTGTGTTCTGCAATAATCAAGAGTGATGGTATGCCAAAGAGGTACTGAGGATGAATACAGTATTGATAAAAGTGGGGGGAAAGGAGAATTTTCCTGATAAGAAAAACAGTAGGAGAAAAGGCTTAAATTATGGTAGAGCTTTAGAGAAACAACCACGTCAATGGCTGGTGTCACATTTTGTATTGAAGCAGAGAAAAGAAATGGTAACACAGAATGGGTACTCCAAAGCAATCAGCAACTTAGGATAAAATGAAAACATGAGAATGAACTCTTAAATAGGTTACTGGGTTTTGAATTTTTATATTGCAATGGATTTTACTTCTTCCCTATACAGTAATTTATCATGAGGGAATTCACAAGTGAATAGTTTGTTCACTTTCATAAAACCAACAATACCTTCAATTTGAACAGTTTACATTATATATACTGTATTTGTATTACAGTATCATATCTGAGCATTTACATATCAGGCACTTTTCAAGTTACTGGGGATAAAGAAACAAAATAAAACTTTGAAACACTTTGCCTTTGTAAACTTACATTCTAGTGCAGGAGCAGGGGAGAGAAAGTAAACAAGTAAAATGTGCAAATCAGATGGTGAGAAGTGTTGTATAAAAAATAAAGCTAGGAAGGATGTGGGAAGGGTTTTTCAATATTATAAAAGCTGACCAGTGAAATCCTCATTGACTTAAAGTAGCATTTAAATTAATCTACTCGGGGTGGGGGGAGTTCCCTGGTGGTGTAGTGGCTAAGGCTTCTGGTGCTGTCAACGCTGCAGCCTGGGTTCGATTCCCAGCCAGGGAACTATCCACATTTAAAAAAAAAAAAAAAAAAAAAAAAAAAAAAAAAATCTACTCAGCACCTCTACAGAACTACACCAAATAAGGGCAATTTTCTGCAGTATTATTTCCCTATCTATCTGCCTCTACCAAGTTAACCAAAGCTCAGCAAACAAAGAAAGCAAGTCCTTATCATTCATTAGTTTTGCTAACAAATCATTAAGCAAAAAGAAAGAATGCCGCAGATTTTCACTTTATTCTTTTTCATACAATATAATGACCTTTAATAAGTGATGAAAATCCTAAACATTCTAGTTCAAGTTTATGAAAAATAAACCCATTTTTCCCACAGCCTAGTCTACTTATTAATCCTTTTAAAATCTATAACAAAGTTAATTCAGTTTAGGATTAAGTATTCAAAGAAATGAACTATGAATTTTGACTCTGAAGAAGAAATAATGTATTCCTAACTAACAACATATGAATACATGCTGACTTTTTAGAATGCAAATGACCTCAATTACAAATGAGAAAAAAATCCTTTCCTTGCACCCACCTACACCTAGTAGATTCCTCCTAAGATTTTACCAATCCAAAAGTCTAAGGATCTAGGGAAATTACATAAGCAGAAATCTTAAATCTCCAGGGTAACCATAGCAAAAGGCACACCTCGGCATATGATTTTAAAGCAAAACGACTATTCCATCATACTCAAATGGATTACCAAAAATATTTTGCAGAAGTATATCTAGAAACATCTATGAGCAGTACATAGTACTTTCTACATAGTTATTTGGTGCACATTAGTTTTTAGGATACTGTAACTGAAAGGCTTACTAACACATTCTTTAACACCTTCTACATGGCTTGATTAATTTTCGAAAGTGTTATGACTAATTTACTAAAGAAAGTGGCAAAATGTACATGTGCTACACAAGACTTTAGCTTTCTAGGAATCAGTAACTGTTGCACTGTCTTTTCCCCTTTACTTTTCCCTCTCATATAATTTGTTTTGGTTGTTAACCTTGAATATGTGTCATTTATCTTTATCATGTCCAATCTAGCAGAACTGATATATGCAATCAATACTGGAAATTTAGCAATGTTCCAGGTTTCTGATGCTAACAACAAATAGTCTTTTGGTATTAAATACAGTCTATTTTTCCTGAAATGCGATAGGAAAAAAGTATGTTCAAATGCTGTATATGTGTGTTGTTAAACATATGTGCATGTATGTATGAAGTCTGTCCAGAAAGTATCCAGCCGCAAACCATTCTCGTTATATTGACAATGGCTGGATTTTTTTCAGACAGCCTTCATATATACACCCCCTCCCCTGCTTCAACACACATATCAACTTCAACTATAAAATCTTTACTACATTAGACTGTCAAACCCTAACAAAATGAGGAGATATATATATATTTATTTATTAGGGAAAGAGAACAGGCAATGTGACAGATAAATTGGTGTCTTTATCAAGTTATGTAAATTATGACAATTTTCAGAACGTTTTCTGTGTTCTTATCAAGGTCTTTCTCCCTTAACTGGAGAACAAATCCATACCTCAGCCCCTAGTCTAGACATTGGAGGAAGCAAGTAAGTTATATATAAAGTTCATTCTCTATGATTTGAATTGATAAGATTTAATCACTTATAAGACAAAATCTTGAAAGTTTGTTTATATATTTTATAAATTCTTTGTATCAAAAATAAATACCGATATAACCCTACCACTGTAATCAAAAAAGGCAGCATATAGCAAAGGAAAATCTTTTCAATAAAATGAACTGCTTGGTTTATGTGTTTATTGCAATGAACTTACAGAAAACTGCTTTAAGTTCAATATTTATATTTTGTGATTTTAGTTCTGTGATTACCAGCATATTTGAATGCTAATTTTATTTTTAAATGTATAGCATTTGCTATGAGAAAAGATACTGTCCTCATATGAAACATTTAATCAAAGTGAATTTGAAAACTGTTATTTGATTTATAGAAGTGTATTGCATGATTTAAATAGCCATCCTAGACTGTATGACTAATTCTGTAGTACCTTTCATTAAGAAAGCTTCAGTACCTTCTGAAATCAAAGTTATTATTTTTTAAGTATTGGCAAAATACGTATGCTTTGTTTTTCTCCATAGTTCTGAAATAAGCTTTTATGTATCTGGTAACCAAGAGACAAAAAGTGTTGCTTAGCAAAGCAGCAACCATTACTGCATTATTTTAGATAACACTGTATCCCATCTCTTCAAGCCATTCTTTCTTTGCAAACATCCACCTAATACTATGTTTACAGATTTTTATACCTTTAGCCTTTCAAATAAGTGATCCTATGTAAACTTCTACATATAAGTGATCCTATATAAAGTTCTACTAAATGGATTTTTGGACCTAATTTCTTTTTTCAAGGAAAAAAAGGATTATACACCTCCTACATACAGTCACTTTTAGAAAAGCCATTTTTGTGTTGACTAAAGAGTGAAACTGTCTTCAAATTTCAAGTTCTGCTTCATAAACTAGTACAATGTTGAAACTATAAGGACCCACACAAAAGTTACGCCGAGTTAAATATTTATAGCCTACTATTCCATTTACTGAACAAAAGCTGAGAGACTACGTAAATATCATTATTCAAATAGAAATGAATATCCAAGTGTTTTTAAAAAATCAGTTTATAAAATCAACACTTACTATTTTGTCAGTTGTTCTGAACTAAATTTCAAATGCTATTCTTGGTGAATTATTTACAAATTAGACATGGAACAATAAAAATTCAGTTTCTTGAATTTTCCAGTACATGTTAGAGTCCTAAGACAGAAATTCTAGTTTTAGTTATGACTTCAGAGATATTTTATAAGACAGTTCAGGGCTATACCCACATTGCTTTCAATATTATCAAAAGTCAAGAATTCTTTGTATATTTAGCAATGGAACTGCATGGACTATTAAACAACATGTTAATCACTTAAATTATGTTTTGCTTACTAGGCATTCAAGGCATCAAGGATATATTGGGACTATACTTAAAAATTAGCCATGGTTAACCTACAAAGCTGATAAATGACATGCAGATAACAGCAAAGATTTTATGTATAGTTTTGATAAAAGCCTCATTTCAAGTTTAGGTATCTTTATCTTTAATCCTGAAAAACCAGCATCAAGTCCAATGTTTCAGGTAGATGTACTGTCTTACTCACCCGGCAGTGATTTCTGGTTAAGGCCATTTTGATTACTACAGTCTCATGCTATTGCTCATGTCTCAGAAGCAGGAAGTGTTGGCAAAGCAACAGCATTAATAAAAACTCAAAGTAGAAGAACTTTTTCAGCTATGGGAAATGTACTTAATTACCTTGGCTTTTAAAAAAATAAATCTGTAATTTCAGTAAGTTTTAACTGTCTAAAGCATATATGTCTGCTTTCTTTATAGTCTGTTTTAAACTCTAAAGCAGTGGTTCTCAACCCCCTTTGGGGGTCAAACGACCCTTTCACAGGGGTCACCTAAGACCATCAGAAAACACATAATGTACTTATGCGGACCAGTCACACATGTGTAGAGAGCAGCTACCAATAATTTTATGGTTGGGGGGGTCACAACAACATGAGGAACTGTATTAAAGGGTTGTGGTATTAGGAAGGTTGAGAACCACTGCAAAGGAGCAGTGCTTTTAATCTTGCTTTTCAAATTTGTGACCTTGAAAAAGTGAATCACTCTTTAAACAAATTTTCTGTGCTTATTACATAATAAGTGTTCTTCTAAAAACTATGGAGACTAAAAAAAGCAGACTAGAAAGAACTTTTCTCTCTCAATAAGCTTAATAAGCTAGTAGGAAATAAAATATTATACGAGGGGGGATCCTCCCAAAACCAAAATTATCTTCTACAGGGCTGCCCTTTGTAGTACAGGCTTCCCCCACTAGGTGAGTGTTCTAGGAACCCACCTGCATCAGTGTATCACCACCTGGTGGTGTTGTTGTGTGAGAGGCTGTGTACAGAAGAAACGTCCCTAGTTGTGGCAAACAGATAAGTGGTTCTTCCACCATGACAATGTATCTGCCCACAGTGCTGAGTGTTCAGCAGTTTTTGACCAAAAAAATGGCATGACCCCCATGCCCCACAATCCCTATTCACTCCATCTCGCCTCCCCAGCAACAGTGACATGTTTTTGTTTTCCCGATGAAAAAAGTCCTCAAAGAAAAACGTTTTGCTGATGTGAAAGAGGTGAAAGAAAAAAAAACCAAAACAGAAGCACTAAAAGGCATCAAGCTTGATGAGTTCAAAAACTGTCTTGAGCAGTGGAAAAAGGGTCTCAACAGGTGTGATGCATCGGATGAAGAGTACTTTGAAGGTGACTAAAGTTTGAACATGTAAGAATACACAATTTTTTATAAATAAATTCCAGATTCTCTTGGGTCCCCCCTCATCTATGAGAGAGCTGGGCAAGTATAAACTAATCCTTATAACCAGTTTACCTATAAATTTCCTCCAAACATATATTAAATAACGATGACGTAAAACCATAAATTATCTTGAAATGATAGGAATACAATGAAATATGGAGGAAAAGAAAGTATGAGCAGGCCATTTATGGTAATCTCAATAAGACCTCAATAAGAAGACAGTGAAATCAGTATGTTTTTTTCACGACCATAGCTAGAATACTTCCTCCAGGTACACTTTTATAAATCTAAACTACTATTGTTTAGGAACAGAAACTCTAGTAATAATCTTGAAAACTATCTTCACAAAAAGGTAATGCTATAAGAGTAATGAGGACTGGGCTTTTACTGTTATATCTTGCCCAGGGAAAAGGTTCTATCAGCAAGTAAATTATTTAAATTCTTTAGAGATCAGTTTAGTCATCTGTAAAAAATGAAGACGTTACTACTCCCTTCGTGGTAAAAGTTTGTAAATTATGAATTCCCCAAATACAGTAGTTTATGAATAACTCACTACACCTACACAAGCATAATAAATTCTCATAACAAATAATTCTCAAAATACAGTACTTCAAATTAAAAAGCTTCACTTAAAGTTATTTCTTGATTTTTATCTTTGCTTCTTTTCATCAGCTACTCCAACTAATGGAATAAAGGGAAGACGTGGGGTATAACTCCAAATATGGATTAATAGCTTTAGTGATTTTTTTTTTCTTTCTTTTTTTTTGTAGGTGGATAGTTCCCTGGCGGGGAATCGAACCTAGGCCGCAGCGCTGACAGCGCCAGCGACGAAGCCTTAAGCCACTACACCACCAGGGAACTCCAACTTTAGTGATTTTTTCATTAAATAACGGTGTCTTGTTTGCCTAGGCTTTCAGGGATATTTTAAAAATATTTTTAATAAATAAATTATTATGTCCAAAAGCACAAGCATCAGCAAAAAAAATATGTGAACTGGAAATCAACATTAAGAATTTTTGTGCCTCTAGGGCACCATCAAGAAAGTGAAAAGACAATCCACAGAATGAAACTTTTATAAATCATGTATCTTGTATGTAGAATTACAAGAACTACAACTCAATAATAAGACAATTCCAGTTTAAAAATGGGCAAAGGATCCAAACAGATGTGTTTCTTCAAAGAAGATACACAAAGGGCCGTTAAGTACATGAAAAGATATTACACATCATTAGTCATCAGGAAAATGCAAATCAAAACCACAATGAGATACCCCCACTCTCCAACTAGATGGCTATAATGAAAAATAACAAGTGTTGGTGAGGACATGGAGAAATCAGAACCCTTATACACTGGTGGTGGGAATGTAAAATGGTACAGTAGCTTTGGCAAACAGTCTGGCAGTTCCCCATATGGTTAAACACAGTTACCACATAACTGAGCAATTCCACTCCTAAGTATAATACCCAAGAGAAATGAAAACGTGCAATAAACAAATGTTCATGGCAGAATTATTCGTAATAGCCCCAAACTTCAAAAGTCCATCAATTCATTGATAAAATGTTGTATATCCATAAAATGAAATATTTAGCAATAAAAAGGGATGATATATTGATACATATTACAACATGGATGAACTCTGAAAGCATTACGCTAAGTAAAAGCTTATTATACATCCATTTATATGCAATATCCAGAACAGGTAAATCTATAGAAACAAAGCAGATTTAGTGGTTGCCTCCTGCTAGGGTTATGAAGAGATTGAGGGGTGATGGCTACAAGGTGTAGGGTTTCTTTGGGAGGTAATGAAAATGTGCGAAAACTGTGGGGATAGATGCACAAATTTGTGAACATACTAAAAAACAATGACCTGTACATTTGAAATTGGTAGCTTGTATAGTATGTGAATATGTCAATAAAGTTGTTAAAAAAGAATCTATAATGTTCAATTTGTAAGCTGCAATATAAGCTATCATAAAGGAGAGAGCATTAAGAGTCAGGGAATCTACACTGTAGCCCAACTTGTCACGTTATTCCTGTTCATAATTGTTCCTCCTCTTACAGGAAACTTCAAGCTTTCTGTCTCACATTCAGCGTTCCTTATAATGTGGATTTATAGTTAATGTTAACACTTCACCCATTTGTGAGCACACTGGGCTTATACTACTTCCATGTCTTCATTTTTGTTGTTCATGTCACTGTCTAGAACACACCCTTTTATCTAACTCTACCTATTCAATGATTAAGTTTAATTCTTGCTTACAACTTTCCTTCATAAATCACCTCTCTTAAGCTTCTATAGTCCTCCAAGACAATAATGAAAACTGATAGTCTGCCATGTATAAATCTCTCTCTTAAACTATTTTCATCCTCTCCACTATACTCTAAGTTCCTTGAGGCGGGAGCCACGTACTCAGGCTTTACTGTTTATAGCAACTAGAACAATGTTTCACTTAGTATCTATGAAATACTTACCAATAAATTTTCTTGATTATTTTATCAACTGTAAAAAAGTTGATGGTTAATAAATGTTCAATGAATAAATGTCTAGATTGTTAAATGGTAGTAAGTAAAATCGAGGTATTTCTATTACTAGTCAGAGCAAATAATAAAGCTGCTACTGATCCTTCTAAAATAATATGTCTACAAGAGCACAAATAGTTCACAACAATCACTATTTTTCACTTTGGTGACAAAAACAAAGATATTTCTGAGTCTCCTATTGCCAATCACTTACAAAAGGCCTGAGCAGACTTTTTCAGGGCAAGGGCTACTTTTAATTTTTTTCAAGTGTTGCAGTCCACTAGCTATTTACTTTTGCTTGCTCAAGTACATATAGCCACCTTGATTGTGAAGAGCCCATTGTCACGTCTAGCAGTTATATGCGTGCGTGCAAAAAAATGTGTTTCTTTTATGTTTAGGCCATGGCTTAATGTGGTGTCCACTATGACATTTTTTTCTTAATTCAGGTGGTCACCCCAAAATTGCTTGACAATCCACTGGCGAACTGCTATCAACATCTTGCCCAACTCTGACCAACACAAATAGTCATAACAATCCTCAAAAATAATGGTTATTCAGCTTTGGCTAAACAAACATTCTTAGTTACATTTATACTGTCTATAATCATAACCACAAACTCACAGGCAGATAACCAGCTCATTAGGAATACACTTAAAATTAAAGAAATCTCAGTCTTAGAGAAGATTATTAATATTTGGGAAAGACATTTTCTATTACTATTGGTATAAATCAATTTTCAGATCCACCCTGCACTCCTACCAAGGTCATTACTTAGCTATTTTAACTTCCATTTAATTCTCTCTTCTCCCACAAAATGTCAGTCTTTACTTCTTTCCTGTTGGAATAAAAAAGTCAACATCTTTCAGACCTTTTATATTCCAAACCTTTGACCCTTGTTAGATTCTTCAGAGATCCTAGATTAATCCACTAGCAGGAATAAAATTGGTATGTGCTTTTCATCTTTGTTCAAACAGCCCATCTCATTTATGGTAAACTCCTTTATTACCTTACCTGCACCCTGAGGAACAGCAACTCAGCCATTTAAAAATTTTCAGGGAGTACTACTGTTTTTTTTTTTTCTTTTTAAGTTGAGATTTGTATAATTAGCCTCAAGAATTGATTATATATAAAGGTAATTTTCCATCACTGGAGATGTAAAATACTGTCTTCTATTTATCTGTTGAGATAAACACCTGAATATAAATAATTAATCTTTTTTTCCTTTCTTTTTGGTAACCTAGAAGACAGATGAGCAAAACACTGGGTAAATATAACAAAACATATCTTTATAGGGCCACGCCTGGCAGAGCTAAGAAAAGAATGTAACACAAAACAAGCAGAACACAAGACAAGAGTCTGTGTATATATTAAGGGGGGAGAACCATTCTGAATGAAATGAAAAACAAATGGCTATTCTTATTCAAGTTTCAAAGTTCTCAAAAATCTATACTAATAGATATGATAGAGTAGAGTAAGTTTAAAACCACTTTCTTCTTATGACTTCAGAAAGTTGACCAGAGCTAACCTTATAATGAATGAGTTAGCACATATATTAAATGGCAGAGGAAAACAGACACTTTTCACATTACTACCACTATTTTGCTATGTATACTGTTTTCCTGTATATAATGCACACCCAACTTTTTGGCCCAACTTTCAGGGGAAAATGCTTTCGTTTCAATTTTTCAATTCAAATTTTTATTTGTTCATATTTAGGTATTTGTTTTTGGTATTATAAAGGAAATTTAGCATTTATTTTTTAACATACAAGAAATTTTTTTGTAACAAATTACAAAACAGAAGAACAGATATGAGGTACAAGAAATTTTACGTATAAAATTTTTTTATATTAAAAATACCGATTATCATATTCCAGGGTATTATTTTGCATATATCATTATTGATTTCTAGACTTACACTTTTAACTAAAGCACAAATAAAAGAATTAAAAATATGTATATTAGATACAAAATTAGTACTACCCATGTATAACGTGCATCCTTATTTTCCCCTCACAAATTTGGGCAAAAAAGTTCACATTATATATGGCAAAATACGGTACTTTGTTACTTTATGATCTTTACCTCAACCCTAAGAGGCGATTCACTGATTCCTTGATAACATGAATTATCACTTAATTCCCTGGTAGCCCAAAGATATGTTCCCAAAGAAAATTTTCATCTTTACAGATTTCAATTATCTTTCTCCATCCCCCAAAATCTGTAAAAAGTGCTTTGTAAACATTTCAGTATTGAACAGGTTAAAACAGTATTTACTGATATTTTACATAAAATACCAGTAAATCCTCAAAATAATAGTAAGGCAATATTTTTACATTAAAAACTTTAGCATGTGTAACTGTCAACTTGAGCACACAAAGAATGAGATACACCACAACTTCAATTAATTTGTTTTTTGAAAGACAGGGTTTGTGTTCCTGCTGCTGCAATATTAGTTACCATTTTCTTTCTAAGATTAATCAACTTAAAAATGTATAGCATGTATATTTTAAGGTAAAAACACTAACAGCATGCATATTTAAAATGTACTATGGATAAATGCTGCTTATGAAAAGCCAAAAAAGGAAGAAAGAGAGGTACTGAAATAAGTATTACTTGGTCCAACTGGTTGATCAAAGATTTCTAGGGGTAGGAGGGTCATATAAGCAGTAAAATCTCAGTGCACAATCATAAAGGTGAAACTTACTATTTATTTAGGTATCAAATATAAAACTCACTGATAAATACACTAAATATATTAGAGAACAATTGAAGAATAAGTTAATGAGTATGTAAAAAATAAATAAATGCAGGAAGAAAGCCAGTACACTAATCAGCATGATTGGGTTATAATATCCCATGATAAGAGTCTGCATAAAGAAAATGACTGGACTGCATGAGATATTCTTTCTCAATTAGAGACAAAACTAGAGACTTTTTTGGCTGAAATTGTAATTGAAGGAAGTAGAAGTGTTCAGGAGTATAAGAACCTCAACAAAACACCTAAATTCATGTTCACAGTTAACTCTTCCGTAGCTTAATTGCCTTTTCATGCACTGAAACTAAAAAGGTAATGAGGCAGTTCAAATAACTTCCCATCAAAAACTGCTATTGCTCATTCAAATGAAATCTTTCATGTAAAGAAACAAAGTCACAATGATAAATTCCCTTAGGATATAGTATATCACCATTTGTATAAATAAGGGGGGGGAGACTATATACATGTTTGTGTATGGATAGAATACCTGTGAAAGGACAAGAAAGAAATTAGTAATGGGTGACTGGCGTGGGGCTGACACAGACATGACTTTTTCTGTATTTTATGTTCTGAATTATTATCTTAATGAATTACTTATTAAAAATAAGACTGGAAATATAAACTATTACTATTCCTATTTTCCATGATTTCACCAAGTGTGATCTCTGTTTCCTTTGACTGCTTTCTTATGACACACATTCTCCTTTATTAGTCATCAAGTTCCTAAAAGTTTCCTTGGGGTAGAGATAAGGCAGTGTAAATAATTTATCTTTGGATTTACTGCAGCTTCTGCTCCCGTGTATTAAACATAGTAATATTAATGATGAATAAAATAATAGGAAACACTTGTTGAGCACTTGTGAAATGCCTGGCATTTTATATATATTAACTTATTTAAATAGTCTATGTGTATTAACTTATTTAATCTCCACATTTCTGAGGTGGATAGTGTACATTTATGACCAAGGCAACTGAGGTGTGGAGAAGAAACTTGCCCAATGTTCTACAGCTAGGAAGTTAAAGTATAGCTTAAAGTATCTACCATTGAGTCCCTAAGAAGGTTACTTTAATTATGTCATTACCCAATAAAGTAGGTATTATTCTAATGTAACAGATATGGCTGAGCAAGATTACGAAACTTCCCGTAAGTCACAAAATTCCTTGAGGGGAGGCACATGACAGTAGTGGCAGCAGTTGATTCCAAACCTAATGCTTTATTTACTACATTCTGTCACAGTAGATTATAACCAACTGTTGTCTCAAGTGATACTGCAATAAAAATAAATTCACATAAGAAAAAAAAATATCCTTGCATTTCCGCCCATTTCCTATCTATTATATTGCCTTACATTCAGATTTCAGCTCTAACTATTCAATAAAGAAGCCATCACTGGAAGTGACACTGTTCATGAAGATAGCTATAACACTGTGGCAGGCTGCTATAAGGGTATATAATTGTACCAGATAAGGTATTTCCAGAATAAATGATACTGACTTCAGTGATACACTGTTTAAGTATTACAAGAAAATAACTTTTTTTACTGGGGAGAGAGAAGTAAGATTTTTAAATTGAGGTGAAGTGGGATATACATACTTGGTTTTACTATAACCACATATACTCCAAAAACTAAAATCCAGTATCTTATAATGAGACAAAATAAAGCTATTTTTCTGTGAAAAAACAAAATTTTCTACTAATCAGGTCTAATCAAGAAAATGAATTTATGAAAGCAGAAAAAAGGAAGGTGACATTTCATGGATCAGGTTTTTAAGTTTCCTAGGGCTATTATGTGAAAAAAAATCATTCAAAAGGGATAATGCTAGATTGTTAAATCCTGTGCCTTTTAACATTCTTCAGTAAATTTATCAAAGATTCATTCACTTTCTGAATACAGGTGTCCATTAAAAAAAAGTTCAAGCAGATTTAACTGTGATTTAACTGATCTCTGGGAGAGTACAGAAGTGTAATTTAGTACCATGCTCCAAGTGAATATTTAAACATTAATGAAAAGTTTGAGAAGTTTTACCTGGAGTTTCTAAGAATTAGATTATGAATCTATAAATAAAATAAAATGTGAAAGATCTTTTGGATAAGGTTGAAGAAATAAAAACCATTAGAAAAGCCCCCCCCCCCTTCTTTTAATTTCACAAAGGAAGAGTTATGTCCTATATGCTTCTTCAAGGAAAAAAACTGACTCAACTAATGCTGGGTTGCAGAAAATCTTTCTCAAGGAAAAACAGTAATCTAGGACATTATCAATACTATAATTTCCTGTGTTTGGAAATGAAATAATTTCCCCAATCCTTAAAAAAAAATCTTTATTACATCTTAAGTTTTTTATCAATGACAACAGCTAATATGATTTTTTTAAAGACCTGCAATAACAGCAAAGTAAGTTTTGGAAAAGTGACTTGGATACAAAAGAATCAGAAGACAGTACTTCTTTACCAATCAAAATTTATTCCTAACAAGAAAGTCTGTATTAATCACAATTGCATCATACTGTGACAGATTAAATACTTTTAAAACAAATAGGCTGTTCATCTTTTGCACCACCTAAAAGTAACCGTTTGGTTTTACTTTTAAATCAGGAAATGTGTGCAGTGTAAAAGATTTCAGTATCTGGCAACTAAAAGTATCTTTTATACTAAACGTTTAAAGGGGAGCACTGATGCAAGCTAGGGCCAGCATGAAATTCTAACTTCTTAAGATATGACAAACTTAAATAGGTCATATTCCAGGTCCTTTAGATATTATCTTTTAATCTTTAATGTGTCAATGACTTTTCTGCTGTGACTTTTCCCAATAGGCAAAGAAAAACAAGCCTTGTGGCTTACATTATTGTCAGTCTCGGGATGGGGTTACCTACTGCATGAGACAAATAATGGATACTCTTAAATGCCTGTTTTTAGAATTAATACGAATCGATATTATTTAAGTTTAGACAGAAATATGTGGGAAACACGGTAGAAGGTGGGGTGAGGAGATCCAGAGGACTCAAACGCCGTTGGCATGGTTGGTGGGGGGGGGGGGAATGATGTAAAGCAAAAGTACACAGGCTAATATTTGTTTCAACGAAGTGTTTCAGAATGATAGATCTCAAGTGATTACCTTATTGAAAAGGGTTAAAACCGAAACTGTTTTTCAAACACCAGCTTCCCTTTTACAAGATCCTAACAGTTTTTAAAAAGTTATTACAAATACGTTTTTCTCAGCACCCTCTTCCTCCCAAAAAGAATGCATTTCCATGACTACTGACTTAAAAAAAAAAAAGAGGGTAAGGGAAAGAGTCAAAATTACCCAAAAATGCACAAGCCCTCATCTCAACTAAGCAGAAAAGAAAACAGTGTTCCCCCAATGGGGTGGGAGCAGAGGGAAAGAGCATGAATAAAATACAGTACGAGGAAACCTTTGGTTTCGAACTTTATTGCACAAAGACACAGCCGAGATGAGTAGGTCAGACGTTGCCGCGCTTCTCCTCGCGAAGCGGGCACGGCAGACACGGAGGCTACAGGGAAGGCAGGCACCTTCACCTCCTCTGCCCTCAACTGTCGCCTTCTTCCTCCTCTCCACCCCCCGCGGGCACCCCGGCGGCGCTGCCCAGGCGGACGGCAGGGCCGGGGGCGAGGCTGACGGCGGGGGCCGGGCGAGCGGCGCGGGGGGCCGCAGCGCCAAAGACAGACCCGGCCAGGCAGGCAGGCGGCCTCCCCCGGGGCGGCTCCTGGCTCCCGGCTCCGCGCCCGGCCCGGCCTGGCGGCGGCGGGAACGCGGGCGCCAGCTCACCGCGCCCGGCCGCCCGCACACACCCCTGGTCGCCGGCTCCCACCCCGCCCGCTGCCCGCTGCCCGCCGCCCCCCGCCATGAGCGCCGCCGCTGGCTGCAGGCAGAGTCGCTGCCGCCCCGGCCGCCGCTGGCTCCAGTCCGCCGCCATTATTCTTTGTTCGCTGCGAGCGGCGGCGATGTTGTGGGGCTCGGGCGGAGGCTCCATCTTTACCGCGGCCCCTCCTGCGAGGGGAAGGCCCCAAGCGCGGGTGTCCGGCGCCTCCCCGTCCCCCCTCCGTCCCCCCGGCTCTCTCCGGCTCTTGCCTCCTCCTCCTGCTCCTCTTACCGGTGGTACAAGCTCCTCCGTCACTGCTTTCGTTCGCGGCCCGGATCTCGCTGGAGTTTTATTCTCTCCCCCACGTAACACACCGCGTCAAACTACACCTCCGCCGCGTCACTCACCAACACTCCGCTTCTCCCAGCCGCCCGGGCCACAGGCAGCAGCAGCCGCCGCCGACTGAGGAGCCGCAGCCAGGGAGCCAGCCAGCGCCGCCCAGTGCCGAGTGCGCAGCGGCCGCGCACGGAAACAGCCGAGCTCGGCCCGGAGGAGCTCGAACAGCCCCGCCCCTCGCGTTGGAGGCGGAACTTGCCGAAGGCCTTCGGGCTCCTTCGGGCGAGGTTGAAGGGGTTTAGCCGGGAGTGGGAAGGCGAAGGTGGGCTGGGACCGGCGTGGGGAGGAGTGGTCTAAGCCCCAATGCTGCGTTTGGACTGGTAAAATCTAGCGGCGGAAATTTGAAGGAGGAAGTGGGGTTTGTGTGTGGCCGTGTGGGGACGTGTGGGGAATTCCCAAGGAGTGTCGACGACTCGATGGAAACTCCCGTGCGGGCCTGCCCCTGAGACAGACGGCGGGCTCTGCGACGGGTGCGGCGGGCCAGGCCCGGGCTCCTAAGCGCTACCGGCCTGTGAACTTTCAAACGCTGTTGCGACGTGGGAGACGCGCTGCCGTGTCTGGGACGCGACTCAGTCAGTGCAGGGACTCAGGCGAGCTGGGAAGGTCTGCTGCGGTTCTGCAAACGCCCCCAGGCTTGGGGGCAGGGCCGGGCGCTGGGACGCGCGAGGCCGCAGCGCTGCCTCTGTGCGGCTCGGGGGCGCCCAGGCCCCCCCCCGCCGGGGCTTTTCCGCCTCTCTGGGCTGGCCTGGCCGCCCCGCTCCGAGAATCAGCCGAGAAACCTGGCGGCCGCCTGCGACACAATTCTATTTCGGGGGTTGGGGGTAGGGAGGCTCAGGGACTGTGGCATCCTGCGGGGTTCAGCCCGGCTGCGCGGGCACCCAGGGTCATCCTCGGTCCTCCAGGGCTTCTTAGCAATGACCTGCCCTGCTCTTCGACACTTTCGAAATGTCTTCCCTCCTTCCCCAGCTGCCCGCCTTTTTTTCTGGCATCATCCTGTGTCGTTTTCTTTTCACAGCCAGTTTTATACAGCAGTGGTTTGCACCCACTCCACCCTTTTCTTCACCACCCACTCCCGCTTTAACCCCGACAGTGTGACTTCCGTTGCCTCGAAGCTACTAAAACTGCTCTCTCAGAGGTCGCCCAAGGCCACGATACTGGCTTTTTATTCTCCTAATTGTTGAACTCTGCAGTCTTCTCCCTGGGCTCTCCTGTCTTCTATAATATAATTAATTCTCTTTCTGTCCCTTAAAATCAAACCTGTCTTTTAGGAGGCTAAGGAGACGGCCCAAATCTGAGCTCCGCCCCTTATTGGCTTCCTGTTAAAAGAGTTGCCCTTCCTGGTACTAATTTTTTTTTCCTCTCTTTATGGTACGCTAATCATCTGCTTTCTCAGGGACTTTGGGCTGTAGAGTATCCACCTTTTGTTCTGTTATTTTCAATCTTTCCATCTCTACTGGCTTTCCTGTTTAGTATTTAAACATGCTTAAGTCTCATATTTCTTTAAAAAGACTTCTCTCCTTGATTCACTCTCCAACCATAACTCCAATTGTCTCTAACCAGGTGGACATTCTCTTAGGTCCCAGTCCTCATCCCACTCCAGTCTAGCTTCTACCACTCATCTGGAGCAACTCTGATTTGTTCCAGACAAGCTTCAATCATCTTATAAGACTTTATTCTAGCATTTGACGCTATTGACCACACCCTCATCCACATGTGCCCTTGCGTCTGCTCCTACATCAAAGTTTTCCTCTTACTTCTCTCGTTGCTTTTTAGCAACCAGCTCCTCCTTTATTCCAACTCTTAAATACTGAAACCTCACTGAGCTGAGCCCTCTTCTTGAGTCTCACCATATATACTCCCCTAGCTGGTCTCATTCTCTTCCAGTAGCTTCAGATACACTCTGCCAAAGACTGTCCACCCCATAACTCAAGCCTAAATCTTGCTCTTTAACTCTAGATTCATAGTCTAACTGCTGTTACTGTGGTTCCGTTTGGATGACTGGGGCATATCAAACACAACTTGTATATCGTATTCCTCCAGTTTCATTTGGATGACTGGGTGTGTCAAACTCAACCTGTTTATCATATTCCTCCTCAACCCTCCTCCCATAGTCCTGGGACCAGTAAAAGGGCATCCTATCCATCTACTAAGCCAGAAACCTAAGATGCTTCTGACACATCAGAATCACCTAGACCTGTCTGCCTTAAAACATCAAATTTGTGGCCTCGCTCCTTTCCTCTGGCTCCTTTTCCACACCCTACTCTGGTCTAAGCCATCTTCAACTCTTGCTTGAAGTACTGCAAATTAACTACCATCTTGGTCCTACAAAACTGCTCTTGGCTCACTCCAATTCATTTGCCATACTGCAGCCACAGTAATTTTAAACATACAAATCTGCCCAAGTCACTACCCTGCTTGAGTTCCTTCAGTGGCTTCCCATTGCTTACTGAACAGTCTGAGCTCCTTATCACAGAGACCAGGCCCTCCACCATCTGGGCTTTTCATTCTTACTAGCCTTCCCAGCTGTCCCCCAGGCTTGGCACTCTGGCCATATTAATCTTTACCTTTTTCCATGCCCTTTTCTCTTTTTTCCGCTATTGTAGTCTCTCACCTCAAGTTATTTACACGTGCTATTTCCTTCCCCTGGAATACTTTGCTGTCACCCTTTCCTCCTACCTAATTGTAACTTACATTGTCTGATTTATCATACCTGTAATTATTTGTTTAGTGTCCATGTAAGTTCTGTGCTGGTGGGGACCATGTCTGTCTTGTTCACCATCAGCTTTTCCCCTTCCCTTAATCCCTAGCACCTAGCACCAGCACAATGTCTAAAATATAGTGATACTCGTTAAATATTGAATAAATAATGTGGTCCTGAGATATCAGTGTGATCCCAACATAAATTTCTTGATACAGTAGATGCTTCATTAACCAGCACCCATGGGGATTGGTAGATGCCAGATAAATGTATGTAGACTCTCCATTAACTGGAACTCCAGCAACTGGCAAAATATTTTGAGTTCCTTTTGCTTGAGTTTCATATAATGGAGAATCTATTGTATTTTCTGGTTGAAATCCTGGCTCAGCCACTTAACTACCTATGTCAAATTGTTCACTCTTGTGCCTCAGTTTTCCCATCTGTAAAATAAAGATAATAGCATCTACATCATAGTGTTATTGTGATAATTAAATGAAATCACTTGTGGAAAGCATACTTGGTACAAGGTCATATACATATTAAGTTAATTAAAATGTTGCCAATTACTAACTTTTATATTACTTGTATATTTCACCCTTGTGTCAAATACATTTCAAAATTGAGTTTATCATCTCCCTGCCCTTCTTACCCTGGCCCTATACATTGATACCAAAATATTGGAATTATTTACTCATAGCCTATATTTATCATCCACAAAATAATGATACTTTTTTTATTTTAAGATTTCCTCATGTTCTGCCTTTCTATTCACACTGACCTTTATTCAGGCCCTATCGCTTAGTTCCTTTGCTAACTTCCTAGGTGCGTTCTGACCGCAGGCCCACATCCCCTGTTCACTTGTGCCCTAGTGCCAGTCCAGTGGGCCTCAAACAGTTATTTAATCATGTATTCTTGCCTTCTCTCCTGGCCTCTGTTTTCACTTCACTTAGTTCATTCACTCATTCATTCACTCATCCTGCAAGTTATTTTACTAAACATTTTGGATATATTCACATTTGAAATCTAGTCTCCCAATATCATATTCTGATCTAGCATCTCCATAAATCATAGAAATGAACTAGAAATATTAAACTTGTAGCATTCATTTTTTTTGTCTCTGAGACTTGGAAGATACCCCCATTTTTTACTCAATTTTTCATTTGGAAAATATGGTCAATATTAGCGAGATGCACGTATAGAAGAACACATGGATGTAACTTGACATATTCTAAGTTATGTGCCCCGAGAGAGGTCCAGAAAAGGGGAAGGGTCTCATGAGATGATTATAAAGGGCATCACAGAGAAAGTGGTATTTGAGAACTTTTCTCTAACCACTGCTTCCTTTTCCTGTTATTTTTTTCTCTTGCTTCTGTTATTGAACCTAATTTTCACTCTCACTACAAGCTTAAGTTCTATGAACCCTGCCTATTCTCATGACTTCATTTGCTTTCCTACCTAACCCCACGGCTGTGGTGACCTTTCTCATTTATTCTAAAAATGTATGTTGAGCACCTGCTTTATGCCCTGTACTCTTAGAAACTAAGGATCAGTATTATCAATGTTGATGAAAATTATACTTTTCAAACCATTTTCCAACAGAGAAGGGGCAAGCACCATGTTACAACTATTCCTGGTCTGTCTACCAGTTACAGTTCCCACGTAAATTAATGTTTTGCTTCTCAAAGTTAACTTTAATAACAAACAAAATCCCACTTGACTTCCACTTCCTTCTCCAGCTACTCTTCCTTTTATTTTTGCTCTCTTTACAGTAAATATCCTTGAAAGAGTGCTCTGTTCACTGCTCCACTCTCTTTTTTCTCATTGTGTTAAATCCACTCCAGCCAGCTACCTCTTGCCACCACCCAAAGTGCCCTCCACATTTCTTTCTTTCTTCTTTTTTTTTTTTTAATGTGGGTAGTTTCCTGGCTGGGAATCGAACCCAGGCTGCAGCGTTGACAGCGCCAAAGCCTTAGCCACTACACCACCAGGGAGCTCCCCCCATTTCTTAATTTAATGGCCTTGTACTCCCTCTGCCCTGTAACACTTCTGTCACTTGTTACACTTGTTTCTTCAGTGTTACTTCACTCTCCTGGTTTTTGTCCCATGCTATGGGTTATTGTCTTTAATCTCCTTTGCTCTCTGGCCTTTTAACGTTGGAGTGTCTCAGGACTCTGTCCTTGGTTGGACCTCTTCTATTTCTATACCCTCTCCTTTAGTGATCTCATTCAATCTTATGGCATTGAATATGATAAATATGCTCATAACTCCCTGTCTCAGACCCACACTTGTATATCCAAGTACCGCAGCATCTCTACTTGGATGTTTAATAGATCTCTCCATTTTATTATGTCCAAAACTGAACTCCTGATTGCCCCTCCCCTCAAAAATCCTCTCCACCTACAACCTTGTCTATCTCAGTTAATGGCAACTCCATTATTCCCACTGCAGAGGCCAACTCAGCACTTGTTTACCGATCCTCCCCGCACCACCCCCCCCCCCCGCCCCGTCCAATCTGTTATTAAATCCTTTTGCCGTTTCTTCAAAACACATGACCCCTCTTTCCATCTCCACTGATACTATCTTGGTTCAAGCCACTGTCACCTTCGACTTGAATTTTATATCAGCCACCCTTAACCTTACTTCTGTTCTCAGTATAGCAGCCTGAGTGATCCTTTAAAACATAACGCCAACCACACAGTGATTTGTTCAAAACTGTCCAGCTACTCCTCGTCTCACTTAGAAAAAGCCACAGCTGTTACAGTCAGACCTCCAAGACCCCTTTCCCTCTCTGATCTCACTTCCTGCTACTCGTCCCCTGTCTTTCTCTGCTCAGACTTGTTGGCCACCTTTCTGAGCCTCAAACACTTCAGACATCCTCTCTCCTCAGGAGTTTGCATTTGCTGTTTCCTTTGCTCCTTCCACATGTTTTTATGTCCTCTTCACCTTTGCTCAAATGATTCCATTTTCTGTGAGGCCTTTCCCTACTACCCTGATGAAAACTGTTCACCCTACACCCCACCTCTCTCTTGGCTCCTTTTCTTTCCTTTGAAACCCTTTGCTATTTTATTTTTCTCCATAGCATCTGTCACTTTCTGGTATGCTATATACTTCACTAATTTATTGTGTTTGTTTTCTAACTGCTCGAAGGCGGGGACGGATGCCTCTTTTTTCACTACTCTATGCTTAGCATCTGGGACAGTGTCTTGTACATAGCTGGTACTCAAGTGTTTGTTGAGTGAATGCAGTTGAAATTCTGGATTTAATATTAACCTCCTGGCATTTGGTTAATTTAAACAGGCTCCCTCAGCCTGATCACCTCTGGATACATTGACAAATACTGAGTTTTTGTATTGCAGAGCCTGAATCATGGTGGTTCCTCCAAAGTATTGCCTTTTTGTGGGGCTTAATTTTAGCATGGCCATGTTCTCAGCCATCTCTGTCTCAGTTCATTAGTCCCCCCTCTTAGGCACCGTTTCATGTACCCATGGTTACCTGTAGTCTGAAAATATTAAATGGAAAATTCTAGATATAATTCATAAGTTTCAAATTGTATGTGACTCTGAATAATGTGATGAAATCTCACGCTATTCTGAACCATCCCTTTGTCCAGGCTACACTTGCTTATATTCTACTTGCCCTTTAGTCACTTAGTAGCTGTCTTGGTTGTCAGATCAAATTCTTCAATATTGCATTGTTTGTGTTCAAGTAACCCTTATTTTACTTAATGATGCCACATTCACATAACTTTTATTACAACATCTTGTTATAATTTTTTTATTTTATTATTGTTAATCTCTTACTGTGCCTGATTTATAAATTATCATAGATATATATGTGTATGTGTATTAGAAAAACATATATATATATATGTGTGTTTATATATATATATATATATAGGGTTTGGTACTATCTGTGGTTTCAGGCATCCCCTGGGGGTCTTGGAGTGAATCCCCCGCAGTTAAGGGAAATCTATCATCACCTGAAAGAGATGAGAATTTCTTTGAAGCTTTCTGACCTTCCCATGTCCCAGAGTGAGAAATGAAGAACTGATCAGCAAGGTTCTCATTGCTTTTAATTTCTATTTTTGAGCACCAAATGGTAAGCTGCATTCCAATCTTTCTTGTGACGGAAAGCAATGCCAGGTAAACAAAGTTGGCCTCTTACCCGTTTAGAAATTTCAAAAAGGCCAGTGGTTGGCAGTTAAAACCAATAGCATTAACAAGTGAAGATTTATTGAGTGTTTGCTTTGTGCCAGGCACTCTTCTAAACACTTTTGATGTATTAACTAATTTAATCATCCTCATACCCCAATGAGGAAAGTATTAATATTAGGAACATTTTATAGATGAGTAAGCTGAAACACAGAGGGGTAAAGAAATGTCTCCGAGGTCTTAGAGCTAGTAAGTGGCACAGTCAGAATGAACCCAGGCAGCCTGGCTCCGGAGCCTGCGTGCTTAATCGTGGTGCTCCACTGTTTGGTTGTAGAATAAAAAAGGGGGCGAACCTTTGCACTGAAAAGAAAGCAAAGTCATAATTCCATGAATGTAAGTTTGTCCTTCTCAAGAACCATAGTAACCTGAGCCCTTTCATCTGACATCAGCCCTGTTGCCGTTTTTATGCCGGGCACAGGAATCGGGCTAAGTAGCTTCCGAGGTATCTTGTCACGCTTCCTCGGCAAAGGAGCAGGCTCCTTGAAACACGCTGCCAAACCGTTCCCCTTCACTTTGCTTCACTAGCTCCTACTCTTTAGCTGAGCTCTGAAAGGCGTGTCATTAAATCTGAGCACCAGACCTAGCTCCCTGCCACCCCTCACCCCCTCCCACCCCCACCCCCCAACTTCCCCATTGCAGCACCCTAGTCTGCCTTAGGGCCTGCACTATGTTTTTCTTCCCATCAAAGCACTTACCACACTTGCTTGTCATTTTTTGTTTCCTTGTCTATCTCCTGGCTAGACTGTCATCTCTGAGGGTAGCGGTTCCATCTGCCTTGTTCCTTGCTGTGTCCTCAGGGCCTAGCATGGTATTGGGCAAGTTGGAGGAGTTCAATACAAGTTGTTTGAATGACTGTAAGTGGTATTTCTGTAGAATATCTGCAATCATATCCATGTATCATCTGTAGCCAGGCTAGCCCAACTTCTTAGAAATGGAAAAGATAATTTTCTTTTAGTCTGTCTCCCAGCTTTTGGGTTTTCATGTTTTATAATGCTGGTTTTAAATCAATGCCTCTTCTTGGTTCACATTTAACTGACATTGAACTGTTACGTGCTAGATGTTTCCTTTGGGTCTTTCATATGTATCTGTTAATATAAATTGAGATAACTTCTTTGGGTTGCAGTTTCCTCACTTATACAACCAAAATACCTAATTGACTTGTGTAAGATCAAACTATAAGTTGGAAAGTTGGGATTTGAATTTAGAACTTCCAATTCTAAATTTAGCTTTCTTTTTTCATATATGATGTTGCCTTCATGTCCTATCTCTGATCCTTGTCTACTAGTCCATGGATAGCACACATATTACTGAGTGACAACCATATTTCATAGCCTTACCATGTGTACCTTCTTCAAAAAAATTTTTTTCTCTTTTGTTCTATTTTATACTTTTTATTCGTTTTCTTCCCATTTTTACGCTGTCAGATTCTCTCCTAAACAGTGACACTCAGGGTTTATGAAAACACATTTCTGGGGTCTGTTCTAATCTCATGTACTAGACTGAGGGCTTTAGTGATATTTGGTTATTTCTATTATTATTCCTAAAGTATCATTACATCTATTTTAGAAATAGATCTAAGCATTCCAGTGATTGGAACCAGGACACATACTATTTTGGCCTCCTGATCAAACATGCTTTTTGCTTTGCTCATTCCTGACACCCCACAGTGAAGGGATAGCGAAAGTAGAAACCCTACACTAGGCAGAGTAATGGTCCTCCCTTAGATACTCGTGTCCCAATTCCTGGAACCTACGAATATGATGTTATCTTAGTTGGCAAAAGGGACTTTGCAGATGTGATTAAGTTAAGGCTTTTGTTATCCTGGATTAATATGCGGGCCCAATGTAATCACAAAAATTCTTGCAAGGAAAGAGGGAAGTGGGGCGATGGGGGATGGGGAGGGCGGGAGAGAGAGACACCAACACAAACACATTCACAAATTTGAAGATGCTCCGCTCCTGACTTTGAAGATAGAGAATGAGGTCATGGGCTAAGGAATGCATACAGCCTCTAGGAGATAGAAAAGGCAAAGAGACAGGTTCTCCCCTAGAATGACCTCAAGGAATGCAGCCCTGCCAACACCCTGAATTTCACCCACTAAGGCTGGTTTTGCACTTCAGACCTCCAGAACTATAAGATGATAAATTTGTGTTGTTTTAAGTGGTGAAATTTGTGATAATTTGTTACAGTGGCAAGATTCTAGTACAGCCCTTCAAGGCAAAAAGCAGGAAAGGAGACAATAGCAGTTGAGAGATTCAACACATGTTTAGAAGATGGGATAGACCAAGGCAAGGTAACTGACTGACAGTGGGGGAAGCTAACGCAGAAGGGGTATCATTAAGAAGGAAGCCAACTTGCCCTTCAGAAATCCAGAAGCGCTTAGAAATTTGGGGGCAGATCTGCTTCCTCCCATTTGCAGACCCTGGGAAAAGAGTACAAGGAGGCCTACAGAATATTTGGCTAACTATTTAAAAGGTATAAATCCTGCTCACAAAGTGCTAACTAAAATATATTCTATCCTCCTAATCTTGAGAAATACAAAGAAAGAACCTCCATTTGGAAGTACTCCAATGACTGTAAGGTCATTTTTCAGCATGATAGAGAGAAACCAACAAACTATTCAACCAACTAACTAACCAAACAGAAAGTCTGATGTGTCTGACTGTACTGAGATGAGACATAAACAGCTGGTCGAGAGTTTCTGATTGGTGATATATACTTCAAAAACTAAGTAAATGGAAAGAAAACAGTTATTAACTCCAGGGAAGACAAGAAGAGGCAAAGTAATCATAGTTACTATATGCCCCAAATCTAACTAGAATACAAGATCCAAATAATGTAAACACTATTAATCTAATTAAACTTGTGATACATAGTAAAAGGAGCATGTATCTGGTGGGTATTCAGAGAAGGAAGAGAATAAATCCTCATTTCTATAATGAAAAGTCAATGATTAATGCCTCAAGCAGAAATATCAAGTTACCACAATTAAAGCATGTTGTGTAGAGATATGGAGGTCAATCCCAAAGCATCAGCTGAAAAATACACAGTGGATGTATGTGAGGAAGGTAAATATTTAGTGAGACAGCTGTTGACTCTAAACTGAGCGTCTATAACTTTGATAAAACTAAATTCTTAAAGAAAAGAAATAAAAGATGATCTCAATGTTATTGAAGATACTTCCTGGATTTGAAAAATATAAGCACTAAGATGGAAGGATGTGAGCATTAAGATTGAAAGAGATATCTAAAACTCTCAGAAAAGACATCTGTCAAACTATGTGACCATGACATCTTAGAGCAAAAAACCTGTAAACGCCTCTAGGAGGGGATGAAGGTACCTACGAAGGACAAGGAAGGACAACGGCCCTGGGCTGCTCATCGGCCTCATGGAAGCTAGATGATAGCATATCAATGCTTTCTAATTCTGAGAAGGAATTATTTCAAATCCAGTATTCTGTTGTCTTCAAACATAGTAGGTCTTTGCCTGTCATAGACACTTTCTCAGAAAACTGCTGAAAAATAAGCATTACCAAAATGAAGGAGTAAACTAAGAAAGAAAATCCAGGAAACAAGGTTTATCTGTCAGCTTAGGCTATGATGCTATAACAAACAGCACCACTCTCTGTGGTTTACACGAAATAAGTCTATTTCTTCTCACCCAACGTGTCCATCATGAGTTCTGCTCCTTATCACCTGTGTAATGGGACCCAGGCTAATGGAGCACCTTCTGTCTGGAACATGGCTAGTCTTATGGCAGAGGGAAAAGAGAGAGGTGATAGATCTGTCTCTTAAGCTTCCACCTTGGAGTGACACATATCATTGGCCAAAACAAGTTGCATTGGTCATTTCTGAATGTAATATGGTAGGACATCACAAGTCATGGCCAAGTCTGATGTCAACAGGACAAGGAAGCATAATCAACCCCAATGCAAGAGCAGCAAATATTTTGAACAATAATACAATCTATCTCAAAGGAACCCCTGCATGGAAGAGAGGCAGAGGGAATCCTCAGGACAGCAGGTGTGAGAAGGAGTAAGGAGAGAGCTCCAGGAGGAAAGTCAGGTTGGGGGAGAGGAGGTTGGCATTGATAGCTTTTCTGACAGGTTTGATTATCAGAGGACAGCCTTTCTGGGTAGGCAGATAAGCAGGGGGCACAGGAGGAGAGCTGTTTTCTCATCAGCTTTTTTGTGTGTGTGTGAACTAAGTTGTTACAAGCTATATAATAATTTAATAGAAACTTAAATTATTTTTAAGTGGGTAGAAATTTAGCTGTACTTTGTTGTATGTGTGCTGCTGTGATGTGTACATGTCCTGTGTTTGTTTATATAGGTGAGTAGGGCAGTTCTTCTCAAGCTACTTGGGAATAGTTTGTTATTAATACTTGTCTGCAACAAGGTAAGTACAGAAATTGACAATAAGCATTTATAAATTTAGCAACTTAACACAGTATTTTAGGTCTGTTAAAATCAATAATACAAAATTTGGGGGATTATATTTTGTATTCTCTGTCTTTAAACAGTTTTACTTTTCTGGTAATTCATTTCTACTGTAGTTTACAAAAATTTGTAATGGATTGGAAATTTTTAACACGTCCTTTACCACAGATAGTTTCAGAAGCTCTTATTTCGGATATAAAGGTAAGGCTTAAGGATAAATGCATTTTGAGAATTATTGTGCTACAATCAGCAAATGACCAGTAGTACATCATTCCTCTACAAATTATATTCTGAGAATTGTACACAGAAAGAACAGAAGCATATTGAGGTCAGCATTCCCCATCCTTCCATGATAAAGTTGTTTACAAAATTCTCCACCTCCTCCACCTTGCCCTCTCAGTAAAGTACCTGGAAAGAACCCAAAGAAAACAGTGGTATTTTCCAAGAAGCCAAAAGAAAACAACATTAGGAACCATGAGAAGGTGGAGACATTTGACTTTCTAAGTAAGCAAACTTACTTTTTTGCAGTTCCGTCCAAATCCTGCGTTTTTTGTTGAACTACTCGTATACTAATGTTAATAGTCAAATATCTAAGGCATGAGTAATGATAATACAAAACTTTGGAATTAGTCATAATGATATAAAAATATAGTCTTTTCAACTCTCTTGTTAGGTGTTCACTCCTTTCCCTTCAGGCTTTATGCCCATGATACCCTATGCTTAGTGAAGAAGACGTCCATACTAAATGGCTTTGGGGGCTTAAAAACTGATGCTTTACTGTGAGAAAGTAAAACAGTTCATCGTAGGATGTATTTCAGACATACTAGAGCCCATTTTTTCAGAGCACACTGCTCTTCAGAAGAGTAACATTTCTTTCAAAAAGTGAGTAAAATGAAGTCATTAATTCTGCCAGTCTGAATGCTAAGATTCACGTGCATCTTGATGAACATTTTCTGATCTCTGTTTAGCTGTTCAGTCACAGTGATACTAGAAAACAGCACAGCTGACACATGCTCTAACGGCAATTGTTACTACCTAAACTCAGGCTCAGGACACAGCGGTTCAAACCACGCCCCGAGAAGCATCCCCCGCCTCTGCACAGTGAAAGGCTACCAAAACATGGTTAGCTTATGAGGGAGACTCACTGTGTCTCCTGAAACTAACTGTATTAGGTATCTGACTTGTGTGTTCAGATACTTAATGTGTGATGCCTAAGTTTTCTTTTGCACACACCACACATTTGTATCAGTAACATCCAAAGAGGGAGTGGGAGAAGGGACGCTATCTATTTTCAAAAGTTCTTTCCACCTAGACTTTTATCCCTTCCTCACCCTCCACGCTTCCATAAGGAATTTAGAAAGAGCTTCCTTGTTTGCAAGTAGAAGGATGATAGGGAAGGAGAGAATAAATTTTTTCATCTGCACAGATCTCTAGGCAACAAATGAGAATAAAAACCCTTAAAAATTTCAGTGTCATAATTGCCAGTCACCCTTTTGTTGTGTAGACTTTTCTTAGTGGGGGGAATCTAGTCCTGTCAGCTAAGTATTTGACATACTTTTTTTTTAAGGGACCTATCAAAAATGACAGTGATTTAGTATGTGTTTCTGTACACTGCATTAACCACACTGTTGCTTCTTTGAGGAATTATCTTCTTGCCAACAGAACTTAGAGGGGATGCACAGGTCCAGGCCTCCGCTGACCAGGCAGATATTTTTTATCATTAGGGCTTTGCATCTATAGATCAGGAAAAAAACAACTTTGTTTCATGCTAATCCATTGTTTGGAGCAGATACCTTCCTAGTTCTGAGATGCTCATAATATAAGAGGTTCTTTAGTGCACGTACTCTGAAACTATGAATTAGGGTTGTAAATGTCAATGAAATGGAAATAGATTTGCTAGAACTTGGTATGCTCACAGCCCTGGCCCTTGGCTTTTTATTCCAGGGTCACCCAGTCTCTCTAGACTGATCTTTCTCCAGAACTGAGTATATATTTTTTCTCTCCTGTCCCCTACACCCCAGGACAATTACCCTGTGTAGATTCCTGTAATGAATCTGCAAATGTTATTAATATGTTACTGTATAACAACAATCTGTAAATGTTACTGTCCAGTATCCATTCTGTGGCACAGTGCTAAATAGCTTTTGTAATTGTGGTTTTGAGTGGAAACAGTAGAATGCTTTTGTAATTGTGTGTCGGAGTTTCTTGTACTTTTTCCGGGAAGCCGGAGCTGAATCATTTTCAGGACTTAGAGTCTATGGTCTTTACTCCAATAGCATATGCTCTTGTGGCCTACATGTTGCAAGGTATGAAAGGGCTATAATCAAAACATTCCCTAAGTGGCTTGCTGTAGCCCAGGAATGTTTACTAGAATTGCCCTGAAGCCAAAGGAGTTTAAAAGACACCCTCTCTCTCCTTCAGTTAGGGCTTGCTTTGAGTGGTGCCTTTACTGTCAGAGCTTGCTGCACGCGTAGACGCAGAGCACCCATCCCATGTTATGACAGAGATTTCCCATTCTGGTATTTGTCCAGCCCACTAGAATGTAAAGTCCTCAAGGCCAAGGATAAAGTTTTATTCTTCCCATTGGCCCAGTACCTCCTTCAAGGCCTGTTTATTGACCTTAAACAAGGGAACCAAACAAAATAAAAAAACACAGGACATGAAAGACGAATGGGAGGTCTATGCGCAGCAGGGAGAACAGCTGGGCTTGGAGTAACATGGAGCAGGCACGGAAGACCCGTGCTGAAGATTTCGTTCTTGAAATTCTTAAAGGCGAGGACTTCCTATAAACAAGTGGCTGGTGGTTTTTTTTTTTTTTGTTTGTTTGTTTGTTTGTTTTGCCAAGGGGAAAAAAACGAAGTGCAAAGTTTGTATGGGATGTACATAAGACGCAAATTTTCTTTACTGTTTTGAGCTTTCTCCAGAAAGGAGGGAAAATGGGAACTGTGCCATAAGATTGTTGTGGGGATGCAAAGGTTCACATATATGACAGCACTGCCCTTGGCTCATTGTAGGTGACAGGTAAGTTTTAGATTTTTAAAATCATATCTCATTGTGTCCAATTAAAAGATATCTTTCTATGTCATTAAGAAAAAATTTTCCATTAAATTAGTACATGCTGATTTCTTATCACCAAAATTATTTTCTATTTTTTGAAGAAATGTTAGACTTATTTTGATGGATTTTTAAAATTACATTTTATTCTCAGGCCATATATAAAAAAGTAAAACAAATTGTCTAGGGTATTTATAGAACTTCTTCATATTCAGAGCCTAATTCTTCAGGATCGCTTTTTGACTTAGAGACTTTGATTTGGGTGTCTTCTTTTCATAATGTTGTCTGTGATACCAAGTGTTAGAAATTAGAAATGTAACATTTCTAAAATGAGCCCCTCTGCCAGAGCCCAGATTTCCCCAAATCACTGACACCCACACTCCTTGTGCTTGTTTCAACTTACCAGTAAGTGTCAGCAGAATATTTTCAGGCAGCCAAACTATTCTTTTCCTGAACTCCCGCTCTCACCTCCTAACCTGCTTCCATGGTGGTCCCCACGTTAGTTCACGATGACCCCGTTGCAGTCACTTTCTCAGGACCAAATCTGTGAACTGATTTTTGGCTCTCCTTTGTCTGTGATATCCCACATCCAGTCCACCAGGATTCTAAATCCAGAACCTAGCTCCCATCTGCCCTTCTCTCCTGCTACTTCTCCAGCCCCAGGCGTCCTTAAATCTCACCTATAATTACCTCCTAACAGGTTTTTCTGCTTCTGTCTTGGCCCTTCGACAATTCTATTCTCAATGTAGTGGTCAGAGTGAATCTTGCAAAAATAAGTCAGATCTTATTTTTGTCTCTCCTCTACTCAAAACCCAGCACAACTCCAATCAGGGCAAAAGGCGAAGCCTTTGTGCTGGACCCTGAGCCCCACATAACAGGTGTTGCCTGCTTCGCCTCTCTCCCCTTCCTGCTCCTTCCTGGGGCACTTTGCTCCCCACTCAGGGCCTCCAAGCTGTTTCCCAGTTTCACCAGGCATTTCCTGCTCTAGCTCTTTTTCTAGCTTCTGGATCTTTAGCGTTAACCCTCTCACCTCCTTCAAGTCTTTGCTCAGATTTCATGTTCTCACTGAAACCTACCTTGGCCATCCTAATGGATACAGCAACCTGAACCTCCCTCTGTATCCCAGTCTACCCCATCCCCCTTAATGCACTCCACATTTTCTTTTCCCACAGTACTTACCAGTATAACATACTGTGCAATTTACTTATTTATTATAGATCATCATCTATAAAGGCAGGCATGTTTAATTCGCTCACTGATGATTTCCAAAGGCCCAGAGCAGTGCCTCGTCGGCATTCATTCAGTCCTTGTTGAATTGTACTGAACTGTGACCAACCCTCTGGCTGAGGTCAGCACAAGGTGCCAGGGCAGGGTCTAGAAATGGCCACACTGAATAGGTTAAGAAAGACTTTGTGAAAAATTTAATGCATCAGCTGACCTTTTAAGAATTAGTGAGGCAGCTGAGGGGGAACCATGAGAAGCAATGAAATCACAGATGCAGAGCACTCCCTTGGCTATTATTTCAGCTGGGTATTTAGATTGCACACTACCTGACGGTAGTTCAGAGAACGGAAGTCAAACCCCATGTGTCATACACGTGGCAAAAAAATTTTCAACAGGCTTTCTTTCTGTTTGGAGGTTCCACATCATCACAGTGAGTGCTGATAGCATTCCGTGGTCAAACTACATGGGCCAGAAATTTCAGCTTGACCAGCCAAGGTGCCATATCGTTGTTTTGGTCAACAGAGTAGTCAGTAATGAAAATGTTAGGGTTCTGCTAGCCAAAATAGTAGTAGTTAAGGAGGTTTACAGTGAGTATCTTTAGAAAGGAATGCAATGACATAGAGATTTTTCTCATTTGAGGTGTCCTTTCCGCTTAGACCAGGGATTGTCCTACCAGATAGAGCCTTAGCTATTTTGGTACCTGGGATAAGCTAGAAATCCAGTCTGAGATCACTTACGATGTGTGATTTGTGTGTTCACAATATGTGCCATCCACTGGCTTCATATTTAAATAATTGTTCTTGATAATTAGATGGATGTCAAGCTCCATTATGTCTAGCTGTTGGAGGAGCGTATGTGCTGTCAACATGTAAATATAACACATTTTTGAATTTTACACATTGTAAAATGTTTGCTGGTGACTTAAATTTCAGTAGGCAGATACAAATCTCCTTCTGCCTTCCCAATTGGGTCTCTTTTCACAGACTCACCCAAGCTCAGTCTCTGGCTGACGCACAGTAATCAATACACATTATTTAAATGACCAAATCAAATAAATTTTCATCCAGAAGAAACATATACTCTAAGCCTCAAGGATTTGGGGAAACCAAATTTAATGTGTTTTTTGTGTCTATAAAATAGGGTTCTCATAGTACCCATCTCAGTCTTTATAGGAATTAATATACTCATATGTAATAGGACTTAATAGTAATACATGTAACTCTTTGGTGTGTTTCTTTTATTAATAGACTTTATTATTAGAATAGTATTAGATTACGGAAAAAGTGAGCAGGTAGTACAGAGAATATAGACACATCCTCTTTCCTTACCCCACCCCATGCCCAGTTCTCCCTATTGTTAACACATTACATTAGTACAGTACATTTGTTACAATTGATGAACCAATGTTGATATATTATGTTAACTGAAGTTTGTAGTTCATTCAGATTTTCTTAGTTTTCACCTACTGTCCTTTTCTGTTCTAGGATCCCATTGAGGATGCTATGTTACACTCAGTAGTCTTGTCGTCTTAGGCTCCCTTGGCTGTGACAGTTTCTCAGACTTCCCTGTCTGTGATGACCTTGACACTTTTGAGGAATATTGGTCAGGTATGTTGTAGGAGGTCCCTCTATTGGAATTTGTCCTTGGCACACATTAAGGCATATAAAAGTATTAGTTATTATTATTTCTTCATATTCAGATTAAAATGTGGAACCAAGGTGGAATGTAGCAGAAGGATAGTTTTGCTGGACGTTCAGTATTTAAAAGAAAGTTTTATTTTGAGATTTGTCAGTTTATCAGTGTTGAAAGACTGTGTGGGCAAAATTTGGTTTGCCTACATCCATTCTTCCATCTGTCCATTTGAGTCAGTCAGTATTCACCAAGTCTCTCCTATGAGGGCAGAAGTGTGTTAGATGATGAAACAAACTAAAACTGCCTCACAGAGTTTCCAGGCAAATAGGGGGACAGTGAATTGTTAAACTGTGACAGCTGTGACAAGCAAAGAAAACTAAATATTCTTATATTAAAGAATATCTCAGGGAGTGGGAAGGGGGGACTCCTATATTAGGATGGTGCGTAAATTAGGATCAGATTCAACTGTGAGGGGCAGAACTTTCAAAAGGGGGCCTTAAACAAGATAGAAATTTCTGTCACGCTCAGGAAATCAGGGCAGTCCAGAGCTAATGTGGCAGCTCGTCAGTGTCAGCGTCCCTGGCTCCTTCCATCTGGTTGCTCTGCTGTGCATAGTTTCATTTCCCAGGATTGTGTCATGGTCTAAGACAGTTCCCGGGGCTCTAGCAATCACATCTGAATTCTAGCCAGCATAAAGGTGAAAGGGACAGCTAGGGAATACTCTTTCCCCATTTCTGCTTACCTCTTGCTGGCCAGAACTGAGTCATGGCCTTACCTAGCCACTTGCCCTAGTCTTTAGCCAGGCCTGGTATACCAGTTAAGTATCAGAAGTTTTATTGCCATGTAACAGTGGTTCTCAAATTTCAGCATGTATCACAACCCCCTGCAAGACTTGTGGAAATACACGTTGCTGGGCCCCACCCCCAGAATTTCTCTTTCATTTTTAACAAGTTCCCATGTGCTTTTGGTAACGGCCGGTCCAGGACCCCACTCTTGGAGAAGCATGGCCATGGAAGAAGGGAAGCGTGGCTACTGGGGGAGCAGTCTCTGATTCAGAGCATAATTAGGACTTTAATCCTTTACATTTTCATATTGAGACAGATTGTGTTGTCTGTGTCTCATCTTTGATGTGTCAGCTCTGGATAGCTGTATACAATTTAGTCATTTCTGTATGAGGTCAGTGTTTTGATTATCTAGTGCTAATAACCCCAAAACACAGTAGCCTGAAGCGCTCATTTGCTTATGATTCTGCAGCTCTGCAGTTGGAGCAGGACTCAGTGAAGGCTTGCTTGTTTTCTACATGTGTAGGCTGGCCATGATTAGGGCTGAAGGATGGCTTCCCTCACATGCTAGCTGGGGCAGCTCCTGCTCCTTGAGTTGTAGAGCCTGGACGTCCCTACACGAAATGTTGGGGCTCTAAATAGGCAAAGTGCAAGTTCTAAGGCTTCTTAAAGCCTAAACCTAGAAATCTGAGTCCCTTCTGCCAGATTATATTGGTGAAAGCGAGCCACAAAGGCAGTCCAGGTTAAAGGGGAGAGGAAGTA
Source organism: Lyroderma lyra (assembly GCA_004026885.1). Lineage (NCBI taxonomy): Eukaryota > Metazoa > Chordata > Mammalia > Chiroptera > Megadermatidae > Lyroderma > Lyroderma lyra. The sequence continues at coordinate 105,854 of PVJL010003053.1, forward strand.
GATTCCATGGATTGATGGGAGGAATGGCCAAGTCACATTGAAAAAGAAGGTGCAGTTGTATTGTAGCTGTCTTTAGTCTACCATAGTCAGGAATGAGAATGTCAATATTACAGTAGAAATCCCTTGAAATTGTAAATATGGCCATAGAGCTATCGTTCAGTGGATTTTATCCTTACTAGGACCAGCATGTCATTTGGGTAAAACACTTCCAAAATTGTTTGGTGCACTGGGAGAAAAGAAGTGTGGCAAGATCACACAGGGTTTTAGAAAAGTTTGTTGATTACCAAAATAACTTATCTATACCTTTATTGATATAAAAGTTCAAACATGAGGAGGAGAACACAAATTTGAAATAAATTCATACACATTTTTCTGCTGGCCTTAAGATGCACGGCTATTTTTGTTGAAAGTTGTGATCTCAACTTTTGAAAGTGTCCTAAAAATAGCATTCTCACACCAATGCGATGTGAATTAGTGCTCTAAAAGAGGTCAAGTTTATAGTGTATTTTTGTATGTGGTATCACTTGAGGTGTGGGTAAGAGACTACCCACGCCCCCATGAAATCTTTGTAACTGCCTGAAATTGTACCAGGCGTGATTCATTATTTGTTTCAAGCATTGCTCATTTTCACTGGATTCTTGCATAGCAAATACTTCTCGGAAGGGAAAGATAGGAAGTCAGTAGAAGTATGAATAATTTAGAAGAACACTGTTCTCTCCGAGAGTTCTGCGTCCTGGATGACTTTGGGGGAAGGGGGTGCTGAAGGCAGGAGCAAAGTGAGATGGGGGTGAGGTGGCTGAAGAATGGTGAAACAGAGGTGCTGAACCCGCGTTTCTTCACCTCGCAGGACTGCCTTAGACTTTAGGTCAAGTTGAAACAACCAATGCCGTAGGGCTTTTTGTTTTGGAGAGAACACTTTGTTCCTATACTGGATACTCTTGCACTCTCGGTGTTTTGTTTTTCCTCAGCATTTCTCCACAAAGACTATTCTTGTACCCTTAAACTGCTGCCCCTGTGGAGAGGCCCGGCCGCTGTGGGAAAATGCCGGCTGGGCGGGGACCACGCTGCTCGCCGCCGGCGGCCGCGGCCTGCGCTTTCCTCCTTTGAATAGCAAGCTTATTTATTTCTTTGACTGTCTTAAGGCTTCGGTGTCTCCTTCGAATGTGTGCCTTTCCCCCACGAGAGCTAAACCAACTCAGATGCCGCGGAGAGTTACATTCTAGCAGCTGCTTTTGTGCGAGGAGCTGATCCCGTGCGGGACTGTGACCTTATTATTCTAACAGAGAGGGAGCCCGGCCTGCGCTCAGATGCAAAGCTCTGTGACTAACAGGCTCCTTTCTTCCTTTATTGTTTTTTTTGGTGGGGGTGGGGGCGGGGGGGGGAGGTGCGGGCTGGCAGCTAGATGTCTCCCCTGAGCTGTCAGAGGGGTTCCCAGCAGTTCTCCCGGCTGAAGTGGTCCATCGCAGAGGGAAGGAGAAGTGGGCACTAACGCGCTGGGTTCCTTTGACCCGCAGACAGCGCGGCTTCCACTCCTGCCGTGGGGACAGGCCAGCAGCTCTTTCCTTAGGTGGCCTGAGCTCAGGGAAGGAGGTTTGACCCGCGGCCATGGCCGTTCTGGAGCAGTCCCCTGATACAGGGAAGCGAGCCAGTGGGTGCAGGCGGCCTCCTGGTTCTCCCTCCGTTGGTCACAGGCTCTTGGAGGACGGGGCTTAGTTCTGCAGCCGGATGAGAGACGGAGGTCTTAGGCGGGCGCCCTGCGGACCTGCGCAGTGCGGGTTTCACAGCCCGCCCGCTGGAAGCTGGAACCACGGCTGGCCAGGCACTCTGCCTCTTTTAAGCCTCTGCTGCGGCCTCCTCTCCCGCCCCCCGCTGGTTGGCAGGGTACCCACGGGCTGCTGAAGGCTCCTCAGTGTTGCCGTGTCCCGTCTTGCCCTCATTACTCACTGTTTTTTCCCCAATCTCCTCATTTGGACAAGCACATTTAAAAAAAAAATATGTGGCAATTTGACAAATGCAGTTAATAGCTTAGTGTCATGACAATAGCTGAAGAAGCAGGGGGTAGGAACATCTCTTGTCTTGACAGCTTGCAGAGGTCCACCTGAAAAACAGGTGAGCCGTGGGCAATGAATGAATTGGAGCGAAGTGCTAATTGGCTAACAAGGTGGACCGACAAGATGTCAACAAATGGAGAACCAATGTAAATATGATCTCTGGTATCGTCTTGGAGAAATCTCTGCCTCTGTACATGGGCTCCCTGGAATGCCTAGAACTGCTCCAGTTTCTGAGCTAGTCCTGACAAGTAGGAGGCACATCAGTGTACTGTCAAAGCGTAACCAAGGGGAGAGAAACTGTGCTGAGTATTTGAAACTGGGCATTTAATGCAGATGACTGTTTATATAGAAGATGGAAGACCTGAGAAGCCACACTTTGGATGGCAGCATAACCCAAAGAATAATAATAGCAGGACGCAGGACGGCACTGCTGCTTGTAACCTGGAGGTCAGCAGGGACGAGGTGCTTTTTTACCAAAGTCAAGGAGGCACGAGGGTCATCTGGTGGAAAACCGTAGTGGGACTGTCTGCTAGGAGCTGGCGGCTCAGAGATGCTGGAGACACTGCCTCAAGCAGAGAGAGAGGGGGAGAGGTGTCCTGAGGTACACAGTGGCCAAGGGTCAGTGTCCTGGGATCTGGAGCAGAGCAGCAGAGCCTGGGGGCTGGCCCAGGTGGGAGCCCCATGTGGGGGTGAGTGGGAGGGAGCTTGGCCCCAAAGCTTGCTGTGAGTGGGCCTTGTGTCTGCAGAACCAAGGGTGCCGGCTGGCTGCCCTGAAATCTCCCAGTGGCATCCCCTCCTGTCATCAGATTTCCTGTGAAGGGTGACGGTTAAGAGTACTGTACAGTTCTTGTTAGGAAGGTGACTCACATGTACGCACGTATACACATTTATTCAAAACTCATCGAACTACATGTGAATTATACCTCAGTGAAATATAAAACCCACACATAAAGAATATTGGGCTCTGGAGTCATACTGTCTGCTGTGCTATGGACTGAATTGTGTTTCTTCTGCCCCAAATTCATACGTTGAAACCCTAACTCCCAGGGCATTGTATTTGGAGACAGGGCCTCTAAGAAGGCGATCAAAATGAAATGTGGTCGTATGGGTGATGCCCTCATCCCCTCGGACTGGCATCCCTGTCAGGAGAGGAAGAGAAACCAGAGATCTCTCTTTCCACCTGTGCACAGAAGAAAGGCCATGTAAGGACACAGCAAGAAGGCAGCCATCTGCAAGCTGAAAGCAAGAAGGCAGCCATCTGCAAGCCGAAAGCAGAAGCCTCACCAGAAACCAACCTGTCGGCCCCTTGATCTGGGACTGCGAGCCTCCAGAACGCTGAGAAAATAAATTTCTGCTTTTTAAATTATCCAGTCGGTGTTAGTTCTGTTATGGAAGCCTGAGTTGACTAACATACCAGCCTGTGACTTTGAGCAAATCTTGTATCTTCTGTCTACCTTACTTTCTTCATTTGAAAAATGCAGATGATAAATCTTTCTTCCTCACAAGGCCTTTGGGAGAATCAAGTGAAATATGAGTGTAAGTATTTGGCATGTATTATAGCAAGCATGCACATGCAGCTCTTACTGTTCGTACCCCTTCATTGCTGCCTCAGTATCCCTGCCCAGAATTCTGGGTCTCACCTGTCATCAGATGCTGCCTTCCAGCCCCCCAGCCTCACATATGATCTTGCTGGTCCTCTCCGTGTAGCCCCCTGGCAGCCTCCAGCCACCCTTCGGGGTCCTGCTGGCATCCCTCAGAATTGTCACCTGCTCTTTTAGCTGTCTGTGCTCCATGGCTGACGCCCTCCATCTCCACTGAGAATGTCATGTCCCTGCGATGACGTGCTTTAGTCCATCTACCAAGTGACTTGCGGCTGAGCCAGCTGTATCAATTTCCCATGACCCCATCCTCTCTGGGCCTGGCCGTTATCCCATCAGCCTGTGCTTAGGTTGGCCCAGCATACTTCCCATCTCCTTCAGCAGCACTCCAGGCTATTTACACAGCCTCAGGGAGCTGAGGCAATTCCAGATTTTTCTGTCTTTGGGATGGGAGGGGCTTAGTGGATGAACTTGCTTTAAAGCTGCATTTGCATAGCAAGCACACTGTTTTAAGTTTGTTTGTTTTTAATTTAGACTGGACTGATTTGGATTGGATTGGGGGAAAAATAATGGAAGTTATGTGTGTGTGTGTGTGTGTGTGTGTGTGTGTGTGTGTGTGAGGAGGGAGGCATGGTCATAGGCCAGTTGGACACAACTTCCCAGCATCCGTCCCTCACTATGTACATTGTTGCTGGTCTTATGTAGGCACTGGGATTTGTGGTTGTCTGAGGTTTGTTGGGTGGTCTGCACATAGTGGTTCTCAGGTTTGTAATGACGTGCTTTGTTTTCCATTGCCATATACCTCAAACTTAACAGCACGAAACAACACATGTTTTACCTCAGTTTCTGCAGCTTTAGTCTCTCAACGTTCCAAAAATGATACAAGGTGCTTATAACAAGTTTAAACATTAAGAAGTTTATAAAGTAAAAGTGATACAAATGTCCTTCCCTGTATGTCAGTTCTCCCAAGTTATGACTACTGGTAGCCATTTAGTACATCCATTTATATTTTTCCATGCTTACATGAACATAAACAGCCACTTTTTTGTTTGTTTGTTTGTTTTTTTTTGTAAAACAAGAATGAGCTCACACATTAGGCACAATTTTTATTTGCAAGTGATACAAACTATACATCAACTACGTTAGGCAAAAAGAGGAATTCACTGGCAGCAGAACTCAAACGACAGGACTTGCTTTGTCTCTGGTCTCTGCTTCTCTCAGACCAGCATTCTCCCCAAGCTGGAACTCTGGCCACCTGGAGCTGCCTGGCTCCCCACCTCCAGCCTTCCCCACACAGAGGCCTTATTCCTCTGCCGTCAGCTCTAAATAAAATATTCCCAAGAAGTACATTTGGCTGCAAATAACACAAAACTCAACTGCAAGTGACTTAGTAGGGGGTTGTTCTTTTCATGGAGTAAGATGTCTAGAGGTAGATGACTGTTCTGTAGCCCAGTGATGCTATGGTTCTGGGACAGTTTCTTTCCAATTCTCTTGGTGTTCCCCTCATGCTTCAGGATGGTGCAGCAGCTCGACATACCATTTTCTCATTAGACAATTTCTTTACGTGGCTTCTCTCATAGACAAAGCCTGAGACAAACGCTTGTGTGCAGCGACTTGGGGAGGTGATCATGGGAAGCAGGAGTAAGGCCTTGGGGAGTGACGCAGGGAAAGAGAGGCAGGAATGATAAGAATGCATTGCTGAGTGGGGTGATGTTGTGGTGACCGGTGCTGGAGCCCGCGGGTACCCCCGAGAGGCCTTCGGAGAGAGAGCTCGGAACCGTCCCCTGGGGAAACAAAAAAGCAGCTTTTCTTATCCGCGTACCTCCCCCCACAACTAAACAATATGACAGTGACCGTATTTTCCAGTTAGTGTAGGTACACAGCTGGATACTATTTCATTATGCAGATGAGCCATACTTTGCATATTCTCCTATTAATAGACTTTTAAGTTGCAGCCCTGATTTCATATCAAATTGCCATAAGCATTGAAAAGGTCAAGACTTTTCTTTCCTTTTTTTTTTTTTCTTCACAATCCCAGGACAGAGGAAGTTTCATCCCATTTCCGGATTTGGCAAATTGGAAAAATATAGCAATATTTCATCTTGCCCATACAACTATTTCACACTAACCTATTCAGAACAAAAATAGAAAAGAGGTAAAAATAGCTTCCAAGTATCCAAATAGCTGTCAAACAGTCACGAATTCCAGATGGCACGGGCAGTCCTGTGTGCAAGGTCACTCAGATTTCGTCTTAAATCTCACACACTTCACTTGTAAGAGAGTTTAATGTAATAGGAGCCCATTTAACCCCATTTTGCTTACATTTCTAACTAGCTTGGTATCCTAGTTACTGTCTCCACAGCAAATGAGGAGGGGAAGGAAGCTGCTAAAGGAAGCCACACTGACAAACCCAAATTAAAACGTGACCACTGACAGCCACAGAGGAGTCGAAAAACCGGAACAGCCATAATGAATAAAACCTTTTTGAAAATGTCATAAACGTGCAAAAGAATATTGGTGTTCTATCTACTTTATGGAACAGTGAAAGAATTGAAGTTTGCAGCCAGAAAGAATAGTTAAAATTGCATTTAGGGTATTCTACAAGGCAAAGAAATGAATAATTTATTTTATGCTATTAAGTCTTCTCATGCAGTATTGACTCAGTACGATGATTACTTTTGTGTAATATGTTTTAGAGAGATTTCCCAATAAGTAGGTTTAAAATGATGAAAGAAGTGAATTCTAAAAGCTCTGGGGAACTTCACTCTCTGAACAACTATTTTCCATGGAATTTTAGCCAAGAAATTTCTTCCAGCAAACTGTTTGGGTAGTAATAGGGAGTGATTTCTACCTCTCCGCACTAGGGGGCGACGTGGCACAGTCTTCGCCTCTAAATCAGTGCCGCGTGCTGTGCCTCCGGAGCGCGCTTGGACAGCCACTGACCTGTCCTTCAACGGTGAAGGTAGGTTCAGCTCGGTAGGCAAATGTTGAGATGTTTATCCATCCCCCCCCAGAAAATTTTCCAGAAATGTTATAGGTGTGCTGGAATGAAAGGGGCCAGAAAATAAAGAAATTTTTTTGCTATTTCAGAATCTTGCAGTCTAATGCAACAATCCATATATATCTCTCTAATCTTGTTACTGTTAATCTTACCACTTTGTTTTGTCCATTCATTGCCATTTCTTCTTCTTCCCCACTTCCCCCATTTTTTTATTTTTATTTTTATTTTAATTTTTTTGGTTTTAACATGCTGTGGTAGACAGAACAATGTCTCCCCAAAAGATGTGCTTGTCTTAACCCCCAGGACCTGTGAATATGTTATGTGGCTATGGCAAGGGAAATGAAAATTGCAGATGGAAATAAAGTTGCTAATCCCTGGCCTTCAAATAAAGAGATTATCCTGGATTATTTGCTGGGTGAAATGTAATCACAAGGGCCCTTAAATGAGCAAGACAGAGGTGAAAAAATTAGAAACAGAGAAATGGCATTGTGAGAAGGACCTACCCCTGATGGAAAGGAGGCACAAATGAAGGAACGTGGCAGGCTCCAGAAGGTGGAAGAGGCAAGAAAATAGATTCTCTCTGAGAGCCTCCAGAAAGGAATGCAGCCCTGCTGACACCTTGATTAGCCCAATGAGACCCATTTTAAACTTCTGACTTCCAGAACTCTAGGATAATAAATTTGCATTGTTTTAAGTCACTAAATTTGTGGTAATGTGCTCCAGTTGCAGTAGAAAACACATGCTCGTAAATAACATTTAAGATGTATGAAGGGTTTACTGTATGCTTAATGTTGTGCATTGGGAGAAAATACAAAAGTAGTGTAAATGTTGTCACACCTTTTCATAGCATTGATATTTCAGAAGATGAAATAGGGTTTTATACAGACCTTGAGCTGTCTTTATGATGCTCATAGTTGCATAGCTAACTGTTGATTCATCTAATCATCCATAATTATTAGTGCCTTCTCTGGCAGGCATTGTGTATACAAAGATAAGTGAGAAACAAAGATGAGCAAGATACAGGTACTTAATACGATCAAGAGGATTCTTCCTCTCCACTATATCCAATCTGCTCCTGCAGTCTTTTCCCAGCCCCCCATATTCCTCAAACTCCAAATCCACAAAACTGTTGGAGCAGAGGTTTTCAACCAGTGGTGTGAGAGTCATTTCTGTCGTGGGTGTGAAGAGGCAGGCAAAAATGTTATGCCTGGACCTGCCTCTGGAGATTCTGACTCAGTACTCTGAAGAACCATTTGGCTATAGGTTTTTTGATAAAAGCTCCTTAGGTAATTCTATACCTTGCTTTAGAGTAAGGTAAATACAGCAACAAACGAACAAACAAACCAGGCCAAAGAAATTACAAGTTAAATGTTTTTTGATATCATATAGGTGGTACCATGTTACTTGATTATAATATAATGCAATTATAAATTTACAACAAAAGAGAGCCACTCAAAATCTGTATATTTGGAATTTGACAAAACACATTCCTAAATAATTTTCTGGAGAAAGAGGGTGTCAGAGTAAAATTGTAAAATATTCAGTAAAAGAGAAACCACAATGAAGGTAATATGTACCAAAATTATAGAAAGCAGCCAAAGTGGTATTCAGAGGGAAATTTATAGTCTTAAGCTTTTATTAGAAAATAAGAAAGATTAAACAAAATGCTCATGTCAAGAAGATACAAAAAGAACAAAAATAAATTCTAAACAATAGGAATATTTACAACAGATTAAAGATAAAAAATAAAATTAATGAAACAAAATCACCTTAATGGAATTGATTAAGATGACCAAAAGTTTGTTCCTTGAAAAAGATAAATAAATAAACTTTGGTGATAAATATGTAGTATTATTATTAATTGAAGTAGTAGTGGTGGTGGTGGTGATAATAGTAGTATTAAGAAAACACGTATGTACTTCTTTGTGTTAGAGACATTTATTACTCATAGATGACATGCTTCCTTACATTTCCAGGCCCTCTTGGCCATAAGTTTGATGTTGGTCACTGATCTGTAAGCAGAATGATATGGGCCATTTATGAACCAAAGCATTTAAAAACCTGTGTGTGATTTTTCAGCGCCCCCCCCCCGCCCCGCCCCGTCCCCCGTCTTTCTCTGCTGCCGTGAGCCTGAAGGCCATGCCCTCAGATAGTGAAGCCATTCATGGAAGCAGCCTGGATTACTGAGTCTCCAAATGAAGGACCAACACCTTGGAGAGTTGCCCAGTTGACATAGCACTCTGTGTGCACAAAAAATTAAACTTTCTTGAGTCACTGACTCGTGTTTTAATGTAGCATAGCCTATCTTATCCTACCTAATTCATGTTTCATAAAATGTGTTCTTTCTAGAGTACCTCTCAGTTGTTAGATAAATATAACTTTACCAATTTATTGTGAAGGTTAAAGTGCAGGAAGAGAATGGAAAACGAGAGATGAGCTGAGCTCTTCAAACTTTATTATTTTTCCTGTTTGTGGCCAGATAAATATGCCTAAAGTACAAGTTAGTTACCAAGACCTAATGAATAGCCCAGGTCAAGTGTGTCTGCAACTACAAGGGCTGTCCCTCAAGGCCTGTCCAGAAAGTATCCTGCCATGTAATATGAAAAACAGAGGCATTTATGGCTGGATTTTTTCTGACAGCCTTTGTACATATACCTCAAAGCCTGTAGAAGGAAAGGGTTTCAGGGACCTCCTTTACTGTTTTCTGTTTAGAATATGACTCTTAATTTGTTAACTCACTGTTGCTTTAGTAAGACTAAGAAACAACTTATTTATTTCTAACTCTATAGACTATTAATGTGATTTTTCACAATTAACTCATTACTGCATATTTCCATCAAAGTGAAAAAATGAAAATAGCACACAAACAACAGGTCTCTTTATCAAATTACCTGTTGCTGAATTTGACCTGATTTTGATGCTAATTCACATGTTCAGAGTATAGTAGAGCAAGCCATTTATTAGCAGGAGTGTTTTAAAGTGTTAATCATATTTCTGAAGTGAACAGAATATTGAAGCATGCAGTGGTTTAATGCACAAGATCAGCGTGTCTGAGTTCCTACCCTAGCTCTGCCACCTACTACATAGGTGAACTTTGGCATTTTGGGAAACTCTCAGAGCCTCAGTTTCTCTTTCTGTAAAATGGGAATAACAATTGTTACCACCTCAAGGGGTTGTAGTGGGGAATAAAAATGGTACTCTGTAAATTGCTCAGTAAGTGTTGATGGTGGTGATGGTCATGATTAAAAAGTTTGCCTAGTCACACAGAGCTGGCACTGCCTCGTACATGGCACCATGTATCTTTGAGCACCTTAACTTCTCTCATTTTCAGTTTTCCTATGAATGAATGAAGGTAATTACAGTTGTCTAATATACTTGCTGGGAAACTGAAATCACGTAGAGTATTCCAAGCAGTGTTTAGCACAGAGATGGATACACAAGGCACTCAATAAACAATAGCTATTATTGTAAGAACACTGGAAAACTGTTTAGTTTACCTAGAAAGCAAAAATATCATCCAGAATAATAGTCTCTGCTACCATGCTCTTCCACTCCTTCCTGTGGCCTTAGGTGTCCCAATTATTATTTTCTGAACTACAAGGTCAAGTGCTGATACTAAGAATTCTAATACATTATCTAATATTTTTTGTTTCATATTTTTTTAATATCTAGATTTTATGAGGTGAAAACGTGAAGATGTTTTTGCTGCTGTTATGCAGATTTTTCTTGCCCATGCTGAATTTAACTCAGAGTCCTTATTTTTGCTTTTTTCTCTCCTTTCTTCCTCCTCTCCTCTTTCCTTCCTTCTGACCTTCATTCCTTCATTTCCTTCATTCCTTCCTTCTTTATAATCAGGTATACCTCCAAACTGTATTCCATGAAACTCATATGCCTAAAGGACTGACCTTTTCCTTTGGCTTCCAGATACCTACTAATGATTATCTACTCTCCCACACGGGGGCTACCATTGCTCCAACTATTGCTTTCATGCTCATTTCAACCTAAACTTTACCTTCTTTTGATGCATGAATATTAATTTCAGCTTGCGGACTTTTGATATTTTTAACCCGTTTTCTTCCAGTACTACTGTAAATTTATTAGCTCCGCATTTTCTATTGCTTATTAACTTTAACTCTTAAAAGAGATACCAAACAAACAAAATCCAATCTAGTCTTTTAAAATACCTCAATAATATATAAAGGCCAACTCCTGGCCACCCATGGAAATTGTTTCAGACAAAGCTCACAGTTTTTTCCTTGGATTCTAAAACTATATCCATTTATTTGTTTGGCGTTGAGCTGCAGGGGAAATTGAGTTATTTAGATTGTCTCCAATAAAGAGAATTTTCACTTTCTGAAAATGTTAAAGTACACAGACTCTTTTAGTACTTCAGTATAGTATTAATATTTTATTTCTTGAGAAGGAAAAGTAGCCATTATATTGATGGTTCTGTTAGTATTAACAGCGATTGCGTAGGGCCTATTACCTCTTCTCTGAGCGGGGTGGGGTCATTGTGAGGTTTAGGGAGCTACAGGGAGAATCCCTTCCTCAGGTATAGTTGATGAGGTTCTTGAAAGAACAAGGGTGGGAGAAGGGTGTACCGTGAGCTTGTAGGAGATGGGAGCAGATCTGTGGTCAGCATCCTTGGCTCTTCTGGGGAACAGGGGTGTTGCTGTGCCTATCCATTTTCAGGGAGCACGATGGCATCATGGTTAAGAACACAGGCTTTGGAGGCAGACATGGTTGGCTGGCTTCAAGAGCCAGCTCTATTTGCAAGTTGCATGACTTTGTATAAATTACTTAACTTCACTAAGACTTGGTTTCTTCATCTGATAAATTGGGACAGTAATGGTAATTTTCCTTTAGGGTTTTGAGGAATGAGTGAGAGAATGCATGGAAAACAGCACGGCGTCACGTACGTGGTACACTCAGTAAAAGTTTAGTATTGCTATGGCTGTTTTACTATTACCTTCACTGTTAGTATTAAATTCTGTAATTTAATTATTTAGGTTAGTTGAAGAATAAGAGTTTTTTTTTCCTGTGGGCAGTGTTTGAGCCAGAGGCCAGGTCTATTGAGAGAAAATGGGTTTAGCAAGGCTGCCTGTGTACTTGGAATCCGAGGTTCGGGGGTCTTGTAGGCCTGGAACCCGGTGAGCAAGGACACTGCTCAGGATGAGGTTTCCCGCTGGCTAAGGGGAGGGAGGGAGCAGCATGGCCTGCAGGCAGAGGGATCGTAAACAGGACGAAAGGATGGGGGTCGGCAACACTGTTTTGCAATAAAGAAGGTACACCCCCTGTTGTTTTGGGGTATAAAATAAACCTGCTGCAGACCTGAAGGGCCTCTGTGTCTCTATCAGAGCCCAGGGAACCACCCGGCCTCAGCCTTGCTGTCTGTTATGTCTGTGTGTGTCTGCGTGTGTCTGCGTGTGTGTCTGTGTGTGTCTGTGTGTCTGTGTGTGTGTCTGTGTGTCTGTGTGTGTGTCTGTGTGTCTGCGTGTGTCTGTGTGTGTCTGCGTGTGTGTCTGCATGTGTCTGTGTGCTTTTCGTAGTTCCCTGTCTCCTCCCTGTCAGTTCCGTTCTTCCGGCACTGGTCACAGCATTTTCCACTCCTCCAGTCAGTCATGTGATCCTTGACTTCCACCCCTGGCTTTAAAATAAGAAGCCATTATTTCTCATGTGCTTTTTGTTTGTTCGACTATGAGGAGGATAAATCATCCTCCTCCTTTATTTCTTACTCCTTTTCTTGTCCATTCGAATCCAGCGCAAACTTGTTGCCGATGTGCATTCACTCTAAGCTCTATAGGAGAGTGCTTCCTCACGTCTGCCATTTGAAACACGGGTTTGGACACAGTAGAACCCTGCTGGGTGAGAGAGTTCTAGAACTTTCAGGGGCTTGGCTGCTTTGGTTTGAAGGACTCGGTGCTCTGGGTCTCACTCCTGGTGGAGCCTGGGGAGTTGGATGGGGCCGTTCTGGTCTGGAGCTGGGGGACTCCGGTTGCCTCTGTGAGATCTTCCTGGGGTCTCTTCCGCCTGGTGCCCCACGTGCTGGGATGTGAGGAGAGCACCATCTCAGTCCCTCCCTGGCCTTTGGCAGCTGTGTGGAAGCTGGGAGAAGTGAATGCCAGCCTCTGGCTGAAACACAGGTGCCAAGGAAAGGGAAGCCTGACAATAGACATGGGCAAGGTCATTACCGAAGCTGCAGGGGTGAAGTCGAAATGTGTGCATCAGGACCTTTTGGGCTTGAACTACCTGTGACCGCTTCATCACGTCAATCTATTTCTGTGAGTACACATGTATTTTGCTCACAGAGTGCTTTCACGTTGAGGAGAAAAACTGTCTTTGTCTCCTTATGTATCTCCTTTACTTCCACGTGACCTGTGACATTCACAATTCCTCTGACACTTTTGGTCACTAGATGTGTGGGTCTGCCCCACCCTCCGCCCCCCAAGGTGGGCATTCTATAATTTAACTCAATTCTGACACTATCTACCTGAAAATAATGTCAGATCTCACAGGTTAAGGACTCAGTACTGTGAGACTGTGTCCAGCTGCCGAACACCAGCAGTGGGTCACCAGGTTACCGCCAACATCTTCCAACTTGGCTGTAAAATGGAGTCCCGTGACCTCCTCCTCAGGTTCTAGTCATTTGCTAGCGCAGCTCACAGGACTCAAGGGAACACTTATAGTTACCAGTTTATTAAAGGATATGGTGAAGGATACAGACGACCAGCCAGATGAAGAGATAACCGGGATGGGGTCTGGGGGTTCCCAAGCATAGGAGCTTCTGTTCCTGTGGAGTGGGGGTACCCAGAAGCTCTCTGAACCCCACACTGTTGGGATTTTTATGGAGGCCTCAGCACACAGGCATGATCAATTATTAACTGCACTTCCAGTCCTTCTCCCTTTTCAAGAGAATGGAGGGCAAGGCTGAGCATTCCAAGCTTCTGATCATGGCTTGGTCTTTCTAGTGACCAGCCCACATCTAAGAGCCCATTAAGAGTAGCCTCACTAGATCCACAGACCCTCCCAACACCCAGGAAATTCCTAGGGTTTCCGGAGCTCTGTGCCAGAAACCAGGGGCAGAGGCCACTGTACTGTATTGGCTGTTATCTCACATTCGTACACCAACTGGCATCATCCTCACAACAGCCTTTTGAGACAGGCAGGGGAGGTCTTGCTCCTATTTTTCTGAGAAGAAATTGGAAGCTTTCCTCAGTATGTCTTCTAAATAGGTGGCAATGCAATCCCCAGCTCCTGGTCCCAGCATTTAGAGCATTTTTGTTAAGCTGAACTTATAATACTAGGTAAGGACCTAAGGTATGGTTTGAGACCCATCGAGACCATCTCTAGGCACCAAATTACTTCTACTTTTCTTCATAATTTTCTGAAATCCCATTATTTTCAATCAATTACACATTTGAATTAGCCAGTACCTCTCCGAGCCCTCACCTTAAAAAGTGCTAAGAATCCCTTAGTTGGGGTAGGTGAGTCGGTTTGCCAAGTTAATTTCTCTCTTGACAGCCAACTGAGATCTAGGCCGTTGGGGATAGAAATGCTGATGGCAGATGAAGAGAGGGAGCCTCTGGTGTTCGAAGCACTCTCGGAGACATGCAGCCTGGGGGCGCGCTGGTTTGCTGCTGCTGTATAAGCACTCGCTGCACCCTCACTGGCTGAAGACAACACACGTGTGTTAGCTCACAGTTTCTGTAGTTCAGGAGTCTGGGCATGGCTTAGCTGGGTCCTCGGCTCAAGGTCTTAGAAAGCTGCCATCAAAATGCTGCTGGGCCGCATTCCTTTCTGAAACGTGAGCTCTTCTTCCAAGCTCACAAGGTTGTTGGCAGGCTGCAGTTCCGCACGGCCATAGGACGGACGCCCTCAGCTCCCGGAGACCACGCCAGCTGCCTGCCACATGGCCCTCTCCATAGGCGGCTCACATCATAGCAACTGGCTTCTTCAAGGCCAGCCACAGACTTCCTCTCTTGGGTCTCTAAGACGGAGTATTACGTGGCATAATGTAATCACAGCAGTGACATTTTAAGATTTCACCTGAGAATCTAGCTTGCTTTTAATGAGGCTGGGCCCACATTCTCACGGGGACACAGCTGGCGAGTAGCGGGGATACGGGGGGCTCTTTTAGTTTTGCAGAGTCCCCACCTTCCACGAGGCTGCATAGACACCGCCCCCTCGCCCCTGCTTCAGTCATTTACTGTGCCCTGCTGTCCCTCGTGCGTATTCGAGTTCGTAACACAGGATTACACTCTTGAAGAAACCGAGGCTGTGTATGACCCCAGCAAGTGGAAGAGGTTGTGATTGAAGAAAGGAGGTGGGGCTGAAGCAAATGTGGCCCCATACCCTGTCATCTGTCTACTATAACCCCAAAGGAGGTGGGATGGGACAGAGCTGGGTTCTGCTCCTGGCGCTGCACTCACCTGTGTGGACTGGAGCCGATAATGTCATCTTTCTCAGCCTCGGTTTCCTCATCTGGAAAGCCTCCCTGCCCCCGGCATTTCTGATGTGAAGAGGCTGCAGGAGGGACTAGGAATCTGTAAGTCTGACAAGCACCCTCGGTGACTCCTAATAATCAGGTGAGTTAGGATGCTGAGTCCATTCACCACTGGATGTTAGGCAGCAGATGTGCTCTCAGGAATAAGAGCCAGTTCTTGGGGAAAGGTGTGGGCAATTGCGGCTCATCTAAGCAGGCTAGTATTCCAGGAAATATTTCAGTTCCAGAAGGAATATTCTCAGGGAGGATCTGGGAAACTGAGTCAGAAACCAAACCATATACACAAGGCCATCATGGCCAAGTAGGGGAAGTATGTAGTTCTTGGGTTCTTTCCCACCCCCACCTCCTTCCCAGATCCCAGCAACTGGCTTCCTATGGTTTGTGTACTGGGGGTGGGGTACTCAGTCTAGTATAAAGCAGGGCTCAGTAAATGTCGGCTGAAGAAGTGAATGAGTACGATGTGGTGCTTGGTGCCCTTTGGATGCGCTCTCCTACTCTGAACCTCTCTGAGAACATGCAGAGAAGCGCTCCCCCGTCTCTCCACACACTTTCTATGGAACTGAGTGCACTCTGCAGAGAGATTAAAGTTAATGAGTGGCCCAAGTTAGAGAAAATCTTTACTTTGCCAAAGCAAATTAAGTACCTCCAGTGTACTGGTTTAAAATGCAAAGCTATCATTTTTCATTAAAAAAAATCTTTTTGTTTCTGAATTTCAAATTCTGGAACACATTTTCCCAATCAAGGGAAATTTCTGGTAACTTAGAGGTATGGACAGCCTCACTGTGGGCAAACTTGGATTTCGTCACTACACCATGTATGAACATATGAGAGAATTTTAAGTAGTCTAATACAAGTGCTGATTGTTATAACACATTGTGGCTAAAGAACATGGTATTTATCAAATTGAACACTTTAATTTGTGCCGTCTATTGTTTTACTATCATTCCTCAATAAAGCTATACAAACAAAGGGACACAAAGTACATGCAGAAGGACACACGTGTTTTAGGGTAAGATTGTTTCCCCTAAAATATAGTTTAGTCAGTTAATTCATGTATTTTCAGTACTATCTCCTTTTAACACACACATTAGTTTGGTTTAATAACTCAAGAGAGCCTTTAAATATTTCATAGCTGATATTCCTGGTGAGAACTTAACTTGCACCGGTGATTTTTTATTTATGGGCTTCTGGGACACCCAGAGTGCTCTGCGAAGCATGGGAAGGGCGAGCTGATGCTCTGGGCCTTCTGTGGGTGCTTAGCATTTAGATAGCGGTGACAAGTACGGGCATGAGTGGCTTTGTGAGTTATTCAGAATGATAGCCTCCTGGTAGGAATGACATGCTGTCCTGCTTGGAGGAAAATGATTATACAGGGCATGGTCACCAGTCACTGCATTTGGAGTCATTTTTCTAGAAGTGGTGATGAGCATTTAAGGGACAGAAATATTGGGGAAGGTCGGTGGGGAAAAGAAAGACATTTGAAATGAAGGAATCCGCAAGACCCAAGTCGCAAAGGTGCTGTATGTGGTATATTTATGGGACACATGTCGGGGAGCAGAATTAAATGAGGCTGAGTAGCGTGCTGAGCCTGGATTACGAAGGACCCAGAGAGTTAGGCCTTGGAATGCCAGCAAATGGGAAACAGAATGTTTTCTAGTGAAGGTTTCTGAATGCAAGAATGCCATAACGGTAATTAATTTTTTATTGAAGGGTTACCACACACAGGTAATTGTGTAAGTGCTCTTACGCAGCCACCGTGTGATGGAAACGCTATTTCCAGTCTCTCGTTTGTAACGATGAGGAAATTGAGCACAGCAAAATGGCTGAGGTGGGATTTGAACCCAGGCTGTTTGGCTGTAGAGTCAATGCACTTAATCAGCCATGTGCTACTCCTTAGTGTGGTAAATGTATTAAAGGACGGTTAATCTGATGGGGATGCTCAGGGTGGAATGGGAGGGGAGAGAAGCCTGGCGATGAGAAATCTAGTTAGCAGGCTGTGGCAGTAATTCCAGGCGTACCAGGAACCGTTGGCGTCTTTGCTTGCTGCCATGCCATCACTTGGTTTTATCCATTCCTGCCAGTCCTCTGCCCATCGCAGGCCGTGCTCTGTTCTGCAGGGGGAGGATCTTTGTAGAGAGCAAATCTGAGCACGTCCCTCCCTTGATGAAATCTTACCTGTAAAATCCAAACTCAGCTTACAAAGTCCTTCATGAGCTGGCTCTTCAGCCCCATTTCTTGTCACCTGAGGCCTTAGAAAAGGGGGTATTTGTTGTTGTTATTGCACGGGCACAAACCACTTATTAAACCATTGTATTGCGTAACAATAGGGGTTAAGAGAGGGATATGATGAACAGGTAGACGTCTGGTTTTTAACACTTCCGCCCCACCTATAGGCCCGAGGCAAAGAAACCCATTCCCGGGCCTTGGCAGTCTTTCCTTCTAGAAGCTGTGTAGCAAATACCTTCCCTCCGAGCGCTGCCCTTTCGGACGGTCCGTGTCCAGGCCTCTCTCCGGCGAACCTGCCTTGGCTCGCAGGTCTGCCGCCTGGAAGCCTGGGCCCGGCCCCGCTCGCCGCAGCGCCAGCTCAGGGGGGCCAGCCTGGGAGCCCCTCGCTGCTCCGCAGCCCCGGACCAGAGAGAGCTCAGAGCCTTTCAGGGGGAAAGGGCAGGGTGACTCCAAGGTGAGTAGATGGTTTCAAGATGACTTGGTTTCAGAGCGTGCCGAAGAGAAGACAGCTGGAGCGGGCAAGCACGGAGGAAGGCCAGGGTGACCGTGCAGGGGCGCGAGGCCCCGGGAGGCGGCCAGGCGGCTGCCCAGCTGCGGCCCCAGGCTCGGCAGCTCTCCCTCCGGCGGGGCCGGGCACAGCGCCTGCCTGACGGGAGCACCGCGGGGGCCAAGGAACGGGACGCTCAGGCGCTGATCAGGCCGGCCCGTGGCAGGAGGCGCCCACTGGAAGGCGGCGGTCATTAAGGGAGAGGTGGCAGCAAGAGGCTGCGCCTGTGCCGGTGGCTCTCAGACTTTCTGGTTTCACGAGGGCCCCTACACGCCCTTAAACATTATGGAGGACCCGAAGAGTTTTTGTTTATATGTTTATAGGGTATTTAGCACATTATACATTCAAATGGAAATACTTACTAATTCATATCACAATAAAAACCCACTCTATGTTAATGTATTTTTTAATTCAGGTATCTATTATATAGAACTATCATAATTTGTTTCTTCATTCTCCTGAGGAGTGGACTGGCTGGATGGTAGAATATGGACATTTTTAACTTTAAAGAGAAGTTTGGTAATGCCTAATAAAGTGTTGAACCACAACATGAAAAGGAATCATTGTCCCAAGACAAAAGTGATGGGAAGCGTGGCGGTGCTCTACATTTTCTGCTGATCTCCTCAGTGTGTGGCTTACGGAGGGCAGCCGGAGGGCCAGGGCGCCTGCGACAGCATCACCATCACCCGTGGGGCAGCCTGCAGGCACCGCTGTGAGAGAATGAGCACCGAACAGGCTCGGGGTGTCTTCCTGCAATTGTGAAATAGCCGTGACCTCAGTGACTGCCTGAAGGACTCTCAGAGATCTCCCAGCAGTCCCCAGAACACGCTTCGAGAACCAATGACCTAGAAGATTATTTGGAAAAAAAAAAAAAAAGCCAAAAACTTCTTCAATCTGTGTCTAAATATCATGCCAAAAAATGAGATCACACATTACCTCTATCACATGAGCAAAAATGAAAGTCTGACAATAGTCACGTGTTTCTGAGGATGTGGGAATCAGTAACTCTCGGCCTCTGCTAGCAGGAGTATAGATTGGTTCCACGGCTTGATCAGACATTACCGAGGTTTCTTTAAAGTTAAAAATGTTCATACTCTCTCACCCAGTTATTCCACTCGTCTGGAGAATTAAGGAACAAATTATAATAGCTTTATATAATGGAACACTACAATTAAATGCTAGAATGAATAGTAACAGTAATAAAATACTATAATAAGAATTCACTGGAGCCATGGTAATACGAGTAAATCTCAAAAACAATGTTGAGCAAAAGCTGAGTGAAAGAGACGGAAGTCCAATGTACCATTTAGGTGAAGTTTGAAAATTAACCAAATAAAACTATACATTGCTAATGGACATATTCATATGTAGTGAAAGTATACAATCATGAACAGGGTGAGAAAAACCAAATTTAGGATAATGTTCACCCCTGAAGAATGAGGACAGATAAATGAAATCACGGAGGGGATTTGGGAGGCTTTAACTGTATCTGTAATGTTTTGTTCATCTATTTTTAAAAATCTGAATAAAAAACTAGTTAAGTTCTGTTTAAGCATGCATTTATGTGGGAAAGACAATATGGCAAGAAAACAAGGCCATGACAATAAAAAATTTTAAAAATCTCTATGGGCAATGACCCCAACTCCTTCACTCACAGTGAGTGTGTGGACAGGGTCCAGTTAGGAGCAGCTGGGTTTCAAATGCTTATTTATGATCGATTCCTTGCCACCACCCTGGCTTTTCTGAATGGGACATTTAAGCACAGTGAAGGCCTAGACCAGGGGTGTCCAGCCCTGTGGCTTCCCTGGGCCACACTGGAAGAATTGTCTTGGGCTGCACATAAAATACACTAACGATAGCTGGTGAGCTAAAAAAGAAAAGGCCCATGCATAATTTTCGTAATGTTTTAAGAAAGTTTATGAATTTCTGTTGGGCCACATTCAAAGCCGTCCTGGGCCGTGTGGCTCACGGGCCGCAGGCTGGACAGGCTGGGCCGACACTAAGCTTGTCTGCTCAGTTCACACAAACCTGTGACTTTCACAACCTGCCTGACGGATGGGAAGAGATCAGCTGGGCTGCCTAGTAGTTGTTCCCTGGGGAAGTTTGTTCTAACTTGAAGAGTCCGAAACAGATCCTTTCCCTGCAGCCTTGCCCTGACCATCCACAACCTCCCCTTCCAGCCAGGTTTTGGGATCAGGGATGCTCGCCTTCCTGAGTCAGTCAAGGTTGGTGGGGGCAGGATCCCCGTCTGGCAGGACAATCTGGGGTCTGTGCTTCTGAGGGTGGATACAGGGTAGGGTGCAAACCTGTCACATTTCTGAGTTGGGACAACTCTGGATTATTGGTCAGCTTTAGGGTTATCACTTTAAAGTGTTGTTTCTCTCTTTTGTTCCCATAGAGAAAAAGGCCACAGTCCCATGGAGCCTCCTGTGTTCTGTCACACAAGGGCAACTCCGCCCCTGGTGACTCCAGAGTTTCCTCATAGGCAGGGTTCAGGGGTGCGGATGTGGTTGGAAGGAAGCCTGTGAAGATGTGTCCAGCTGCCATTTGGCACCAAATGGAGGCAACGTTGTCCCCCTGTCCCCACCCTCCGCCTCCCTATGGTACCCAACATGAGTTCATCCTCCTTCTCTCTCCCTGCCCCGCCCCCCTTCTCAATTTTGAAGTGAGCACTCAGCTGGGAAATTTGGGGAGAAAAGGCAGAGACTGAAAGTAAAAGGCAGAAAGAAAAGTGAAGAATTTTAAGAATTCTCAAAGAGTCTCCAATATGTGTTGGTCCTAATATTCATGGAAACATAGGTCCAATTCACAAAAAGTACATTTTAAATTATATTACAAGTTATGAGCAATAATAACAGCAACATATTTTTAAAAGTCCCTACTTAGCATTGCAACCCAAGCGCGCTCATTTCTGCACGCGCCTTCGCAGGCCCTGCGAGCCGGTGGCGGTGGCTGCGGGGTAGCGCGCTTTTATGTCACTGTTCTCGCTGTTCACTTCCCTGGGCCCCTGCCCAGTCCCCACACGCTTGTTCCTTTGGAAGCAGCGCTAACTTTTCCAGCTTTATTGACATGTAGTTGATGTGTAACACTGTATAAGTTTCAGGTGTACAACATAATGATTTGATATGTGTATATATGCAAAAATGATTACCACAGTAAGTTTAGTCAATGTAACTATGTCACCCCACATAGTTACAACTTTTCCTTGTGATGAGAACGTTTCATATTTATTTTCTTAGCATCCACGGGGCGTACAATATAGTGTCAATTAGCTACAGTCACCACGTTGTACGTCACATCCCCTGAATCAGCCGAGCTCCACTGGGCTGAAGTCGGTGTCAGCAGGCTGACCACACATGGTGTTGCAAACAGGACAGAGCTGTTGTTTTCTGTCCCATTTCAAATGGTACGTCTGGTCGGCCCGTCCACAGCCATATCCTCACTTTTGTTCTGTTACAGCTTCCCATCCATTTCACGCAAGTCTGGGCCTCTCCAGGGACACCCTGCCGCCCCTTTGTACCCATTTAGAGTCTGAGTTACACATAGTTGGTAACTCTGGACCTCAGCGGCTCGGCGAACTCCATCTTCCTTCTTTACCATGGAAGACTAACTTTCCATGGGGGAGACAGAGTGAGAACTAGAGTAGGGGGCCTGGGGTAAGGCAGTTGCTGAAGTCCCAGGGCCCATTTATGCCCATTCATTTGTGCTACAACAAATATTCTTTAAGCACATCTGATTTTTTTTTTCTTTTTTTAGTCAATCACTGAGCAAGCCTGCTAGACCCTAACAATACAAATGAAGGAGGTTATCTGCACTCAAGTTCCTCACTGTGTAGAGAGGAAGGCTACCTGGAAAGAATGCACAGCTGGGGAGCTCAGGGAGGAGCCAACCCACCCTGGGCTGATGCTCAGGCTGAGCTGGGGACCGTCTTCCTGGGAAGACTGGTTACACAATGGCAGGAAAGAGCCAGAACACAAAGGACCTCGCGTGCTAGAAAGGAGGGTCCCCCGCCTCCCAGCAGGCGATGTAAGGTATTGTAATGGGCAGGAGTACTGGGTGATGAAGGCTTGCTCTTTCCTCCCTCATATTCACCTTTGCCACCTCCTCTACTGCCCCTACAGACCTGTCCTACAATAGCTTGCAAGGGGTACAGTTGGGGAGCAGGAAGGGAGAGGAGAGATAGGAGGAGAAAGACATCAAATAAGGACAGTGGAGAGGAGAGGAGAGTTTCTGGAGCCACCTGGCTGGAACCACCAGCATTTATATGTGAGAGACAGATGTAATTTAGGCATCTGAAAGCCAGAGACTGTCCTAGAAAATAAATTTCCCATGCTACACAGCAATTCATCAGCCCTGAGCTTCACCTCCTGTTATGTATGAGTTTATATAACTTGAATAAATGCCAGGCAGTTTTTTTCTGCCTTTGGTTCTTCATTTAGTAAGTTTATTTTGGAATCTTTATTTTTCATGACCAAGTTAAAAGTTAGATTTGCACACTAACTGGTGAAGAGTACTGATGTTTGCGGCAAATAAAGCCATCAGTCTCATAACTCCTAATCCCAAAACAACTTTTTTTTTTTTTTTTTGGTCATTAATGAAGCAATTAAAGTGTGTTGGGATTTTTACTTGAGCCATGTGAATAATTATGACTATAGATTTAGCAGGTGACATATCAGCTTTGTAAGTTTTTAAAAATAAGTCCTTTAACCTTCTATGAAGTTAGCGTCTGTGAAGTTAAAAAATATATAAAATTTAAAAAATATATTGAGCTTGATTTAAATATTTTTGCTTCTGCTGCATGAGTCTAAACCTATGTAAGTGATGCCTAGATACCATCTGAACATCTGAAAGCACATGTTGATTCCTCTAGCAGTATTTTTTAGCAGTTATTGCAGTGAACTCCTTAGAAGTTATGTGAAAACTTTTTAGTACAACAATTATGATATAGGAGTGACAAAACTTTCAACTCTAAGCATATTTCAAATCCATTATTGTCCAGAAGATCCTACATGTCATGGTAGAGTTTAGTTTTGGAGCAAGAAATAATCATTGAAATTGACTGGGAAAATCTAGTGGGAGATCATTCAAAAGCCTTATGTTAAAGAAACTGTAAGAAGAAAATAACACGAACTGTGATCTCATAAAATGGGGTGTAAAAATAAACAGATGGGGGGACTTTGCAGGAAAGAAATGTTATAACAAATCTACTGTTTTCCTTCCAAATAATTTCCAAAAATAATAAAATCTGTGAAAGTTACATAATGTGCAATTATCAACGTTTTATTGTATCTCTTTTAGTTTTTTTTCCCTTTCTCATACCTTGGCCCATGGCCATCTAGGAAGGAGAATTAGAAGGCACGTTCTCCTCAAAATTGGGAGGGGGAGAAAAGGATAGACCCAGTGAGCAGTCACTATCAGTCAAGCTTATGTTCAGTGCGTGGAGGGGGGACCTGGCTTCTTTGGCTTGGAGAAGGCAGGCAGATGTTTCCCTTACGTGGGCGGGGCACTCGGAGCTAGTGCTGGTGCCTGAGGAAGTCACTGAGCACCTGGGCTCCCTCCCACGCCTTGACGGTAGCCTTGGGCCACTACTAGGCATTGTGTTTATGCTTCAGGCGACAAAAACAGGGGTGGTGGGGCGGAGAAAGTGGCACACAGCGAAAGGCAGAGGCCTGTGGAGTTGGTTTCCTGGGATCTCCACCTTGTGATTTTTGTTTCCATTTGTAATCAGCCAGCACTGATTACACGGCTACCTGTAATCACAAAGAAATCTAGGGAGTTCCCTGGTGGTGTAGTGGCTTAAGGCTTCGGCGCTGGCCGCCTGGGTTTGATTCCCAGCCAGGGAGCTCCCCACATACCAAAAAGAAAAAAAAAATCTAGGAGACGAGAAGGTTTATAACTGGGTACTTTGCCACCCCAAATAGAATCGAGTTCTCTTGAGAAGAAGGGGAGAATGCGTGTATTCTTGATTTTAAAAGTATTTAATTTGTTCTCTTTGCTATTAAACGAAAGTTAGGATTAATCTATTTTTCTTATGACCTTTCATCTCCAAATGCACTTAATGGTAGACATTTAACAAAGTGGATTGATGGATTGATTGATCGATTGATCGATTGACTCATGTTACCAGTAATTTTTAAGCATACTTCATATCAACATACTAGGATAGTTATAAATAAGATATATGCTCCTGACTTTGAGGGGCTTATAGTTGCAATTTTAGGCATTCATTGGGGGCAGTTAGACACTTGGATTCTCATTGCATCATGGTTTGTTGGATGCTCACACCTCCTTTCTGCGTCTCAGTTTCTTTACGGGATACAGCAACAGCCATGCGGTATAGGTATTGGGTAGGTGAGAGGCTACATGAGACAGTGAGGGGCATGCAGGGGCCAGGAACTCAGACCACCTAGATTCCTCTTCCTGGTCTGTCATGTACTAGCAGTGTAACCAGGGCTGTGTCCCTCAGTTTCCCTACCTGTAAAGTGGGGTGATCGCGGTACAAACCATAGAGGGCTGGTGTGGAGATTGCGTTAATATAAGCTAAGTGTTTAGAAAGAACTTAAAATGCTCAATCGTTAGCTATGATGAAGCACATTTCCAATTGTTTATTTAGAAGTAAAATAGGGTCAGTGTGGAAGCACAGGCTGGTTTTCTCCCCCTGCCTGTTTTCCTTGTCACCCCCTCCCCTGCCGTTCCCCTTCCCCTCCTGTACTGGCTCTGTGTCCCCTCCCACTCACATACTTTGCTTGTGTCTGCTCTGACGTCTTCAACTGGGCCAGAGGAGACAAACGGAGCGCTGAGGTGGCTTCGGAGCCTGGAGAAACAGCCTTGCAGGCTGAATTTCATGAACCAGAGTGATGGGCTCTGGAGCTGAGTTCCAAGCAAAGGAAAGCAAAGGGGCCTGCCAGCAGTGATGCTGATTGCAACTGTCACATGTGTTCCTTCCTGGACTCGCCCCAGGACTCTTGACCCAACCCTGCAGTGGTTTGAAATGAATGTTATTAGGCTTTCATGAATCCTCACATCTGTGTTTCTCTCTTGGTATCTGGTATCTAAGCTACGTGACAGCCAGTACCACATAATTGGCCAATATTTGACCCAGACCTCTCCAGAAGGTCCAGCTCCCTCTCTCTGTACCAAATCCAAAACGTGAGGTCAGGGGTTTGAGGCCCGACACAGGCTGTTAATCAGCAGAGAAATGCGGCTGTTTTGTATTCTTGCCCTGCTTCGATTTCCTCCTCAGCCAGAATTACTGTAAGTAGGGTGCTCTGGGACCTATGGGTCAAAAAGGGAATAATCAGGTAACCGAATTTTGATTATAATGACTACTATGAATATAACATAATAAGGAATATTGAAGATTCAGCTCAGAGACAATGAAGGCGAAGATTCCCTGGGGTCAGGAGAAGGGTCTTCTCCCTTCCCTTTTCCAGCTCCTCGTTAATTAGTGACTTATCTCTAGATAGAGTGGTGATAGGGTTTGGTTTTTTTTTTTAAAGTGAGTAAAAAGGGGGTTCCCTGGTGGTGTAGTGGCTAGGCTTCGGCGCTCTCAACGCCATGGCCTGGGTTCAATTCCCAGCCAGGGAACCACCAAAAAATAAATAAAGTTAGTAAAAAAATTTACCCTAAAAAATAACTTGCTAATTTTTATCCTGAATAATTCATTGACTGCTGAAGCCCATTTTGTCCTATATTGTGCAATCTAAAAAGAAACAATAATTGACACTGGGAATGCATTTAAAACCCCTTCATTTTCCTATTTAGAGAAATTTCTGGAGAGAGATTTTCAAAGGAAAACAGTTACAGCACTTGTGTCTAAATATATCTTCGTACTTTTGTTTTTCTTCAACCTGAGTGTTTTTAAAATTCTTGTGTGGAATCAATCTTCCTTTGTTAAGAACACTGATTTTCAGAATAAGTTTTTTAAAACTCCTTTTTAATTTACACGACACTGAGCTTTCACGTTTCTTGTTGAGAGTAGTTTTCTTTCTGAATCTGAAACGAGTGCTGTCTTGTCGGCGTATCTGATGAGTGGGTGTGGGTTTCGCTTTATTACAGCAAAGCATTTAGTTCATTGTTTCTCTCACCTTCCTGGCTAGAGAGAAATGTAAACAGTGACAAACCGAGCTCTTCACAACTCTTTCCCTTATTTTTCTTCGTGGTGTCACCTTCCATGGAGTTCAAATACATCCGATATTAGGAAGAAGTAATCTCATTTGATAGTAAGCAATGTGTATAATGAACAGGACTGGTAAGTATTTTGTGAAACGCCAAATCATCAGGTAATTTAAATCTGCTAGCTGGTCCTCCCCTCCTCCATTTCGATTATTAGGCACCAAATTGATCATCTTTATCCTTGCGACTCCAGAAAGACCCTAATGATACTATATATGAACTTAGAGCATTTTTTATTTAAGCAAGACTTCTACCCCATTACTACTAATTCTTTGTTGCAGGGGCAGTCCTTTGTATGACTGGATATTTAGTAGCATCCTTGGTCTCTAGCCACTAGATGCCAGTAGCATGCTCCTCCAGCGTGACAACCAAAAATGCGTTTTGACGTGGCCAGATGTCCCCTGGAGAGCCATATCACCCTCGGTTAAGAACCACTGATTTACAGTGATCTTCAATCCGGGAGTATAGTGACAGTTTCTCTGCAAATTCCTAGAGGATGTTAAGAGCTAGAACCTCCACGTTGCTGATGTGGAAACAGGCGCACCAGTGTGCACACAACTCTGCTGTAATCACCGGGACTCAGAGAGTGAAACTTCCTGCAGCGCTTCCATCGTCTGCCTCACTGACTCCATCGGATGAATACCAGGAAGGGGAGGCACGAGACAGCTAATTAAATTTCACTCTGACTAGTCCAGTTTGTTTGCTAGCTAGCAATATATTAGAGGCTATTTCCCGGGAGTTTTCTAATTCTCAGGTTTTTAACATAAAACATGTACTAACTATAAAAAGGAATTTTAGAAATGGTTGCAGTAGAAATCAGTGATTATTCATGTCGATTAAAATTGGAACTTGTAGGAGTGTTATTTTCTTCCTCCCAATCTCTGCCTTTGAAATTATTATTTGTTATATTTTTTATTACACAGTTAACACATGTTCATTATAGGGAAACAAACAAAAAATAAGTATAAGCCAAAGAGGGGGAAAAATCATCCCAAATTCTATTACCTAGATATAACTACTATTCGTATTTTAATGTGTTCTTTCCAAAGGTATGATTATATACCAACAACTTCCTGTTTCATAAAGTCCACTTTGAATAATACTTTCATATTTGCTTTAAACCTAATGCTACTTCATGGTAGTGCTATCTTGGTCTTTAGAGGATACATTTCTTCTGTAGACGCAGATGTCTTCTGATTTACGGTTATTATTCCAATATCCCAGTGAGGGAGAAGGAGCAAGTATTATTATCTCTTATTTATGGAGTATTAAAAGGCAAAGAGGGTTTAAGTGGCTTATTTAATGCCATGGAGTTTATCAGGGGAAAAGGTTTCCCTAAGATTCCAGGTTTTGTGCTTCCTAATTTAATGTACTTTCCATTAGTCTGTTTTAATTATTTTAAATGTAGATTTATGTAAAAACTTTCTTTACCAAAACTTTAGGTGCTTTAGAGGTAACTTTTAACTTAAATAATCCCTAAAACCCTTAGAGGAAGTTGTTGATGGTGAAGGGAGACAATGGAGGAAAAGCATAAGCAAAAAGAAAGCCATAAATCAGAATCAGTGCTTGCAGACTTTGCCCTCCCTTCCTTAAGTTGAAGTGCTATTTAAATTTGCTGAGCTCTGTGGCTGCTCAAGAAGTGATGTGTGCATCACAATTCTTTGGGCTAGAGCAAGAAGGTATATCACTCAAAGGCCTACGAGGCGCAGACAAGTATTGTAAATCAATGAAATGGACTGCGTGGGCGTGTGTTGGGGGCTGTGGGAAACCACACCGGGCATGCTTCCTCTAAAGGGGCTTCCACTCTGCAGCTCTAGGGGAAAAATGGGCCCAGTGGTGCCAGGTCTTCTGATTTTACTGAAAAGCCAAAAATTGGATTTTTATGTAAAATATTTTGATAAAAAGAAAACAGTGGAAGCCACACACATATTAGCAAGTGAAGTGTGCCTTGCAGGCCTTAGTCTACTCTTGGCACATTTGATTTTTGACTTCCAAGTAGTTTTAGATTTAGAGTTCCACCAAGAATAACAGTTGACCTGGTGGGTGAAATTTTTCCTTTCACTTGCAAATACTCCTCAAGAGGGACCTCGATGGTGGCTTATTCCTTCCTCTTCACAAAGTTCTTCCCAACTTTGTTTCCATAACAGGCACTTCCTCTCCTTAGACAGTGGCTGTCTACCTGCTGTCCTCATCATGGCTCCTATATGACTGTGTCCTCTCACAGGACAAGGGCTCATGGCATAGGCTGGGGGGGCAGCAGGTGTGCTCAGTTAGTGGTTCTGAGAGTTGTCATTCAGGTCTAAGAAAAATCACCTCCCAGTGTCTACTCTTGGCATGCTAACTCTTATCTGACAATCTTCCTGGTTTGTAATTTCTGTACGTATAGGTGAGGCATCCCTGTAGAAACCAGAAGGTGAGTTTCTATTCACAACCACGAAGAGTTGCTTTTACTTAAAATACATTTATGAATTGATCTAGTATTTCCTTCAAATATAGCAAACTCTTTCCTTTAGAATGTAAGGGGATAGTCATTTCGGTCAGATCAAGTTCAGATTAGAGGCACACCAACATTCCCTGTTCTAGATCTCTTCTATAATAAGTTTACTGTCATGAGAAAAACATTTCTTTCCCGAGGAACTGAATTCTGAAAGTTCAAGAGCCCAGAGCACCGTGAGTTATTTTCCGTTCATTTCCTCCAATGCCCTGTGAAACACATGTGAAAATGGTACAAACCCAATCCCAGGTTAGGTGTAAAAATCTGAGCGGGTCTTGTGCGATATCAATAATAACTGCACATATCTGATACTAAATGGATGCAAAATTCCTCTACATACTTTGCTGGGGGGAAGGAACATGAAAATATTCTGATTTTAAACAGAATTATGTTATTAAGAAGTTGGCCATGGGAGGGCAGCATTGCCTACATAAATCACAGAAAGACGCCTAAATTGGAACCTCATGGATACCAGGTGGTTCTTCCACCATTTGGTTTCAAACACAGGAGATAATAATAGAAGCAACATTAGCGATACTTGAAAATTCTCTCTTTTTTTTTTCAATAAAACATCTCGATCTCTTGGCTTAGGTAGCCATTAGGAGAGGCCATTAGTGTCTAACAATGGCACATATCTTCTTTTCTTATATTGTTTTCTTTCCCTTTTCTTTCTCAGCAGGTCTGCTTCACATTCTACTCTCAATTTCTGTAGTTTGATGATTTACTAAAAAAACAAAAACAACAACAACAACAACAAAAATCACCATGCATTTTTACAATCCTGGTGCCAGGGAGCCTCAGTGCCTTTATCTATAAAACTTGAAGGCGGTTTAGTGAAGTGAATAAAACATGGCCTCACCTGTTTGGGCAGGTGTTGGTTCTGCCGTTTAGAGACTCACTCTACCCCATCAGTGAACTGAAGGTAATAAGTGCATGGATTTGTAAAATAGAAAATGTTCGATTAACATTCAAGGAAACATGGATTTTTCTTATTTAATTGGAAGAGGGTGTTTAATTGGAAGAGTGGCTCATTAAAAGATCTGGAGAGACCCTGTGAAATTTCTCGCTGATCCAGTTTCATTCGTGCATGTTACTTGCCTGGCTTCTGTGGGCACTGGGGTTGAGGTCCCTCCCTGGGTCCTCCCATCTCCCACTGTCTGTTCATTGTCTTCAAATGATAAAAACCGCACCGGGGCCAGCAAGAACAGCAGAAGGAAGGCAACTTTGTATCCCCCAACCCCCGCCCGTCCCCAGGTTGTTGAAGATAATTTGCTCAGCCCTAACAACTCGGCAGATTCTTTTATCTGAGCAATCCAAAGCCCTTAGCGCTGCAATTTAATCTAATTTGTTCCTTTTGTCAGTTTTCATTTGAGGTTGAAGCCTTTGAGGGACTAGGAAAGGACATTTCCTATGGGAAATTTGGTTTCATTCATTCCTAGGTGACAGGTTGGCGGGTCAGGATTGTCAGACTGGGGAGGACATCTGGGGTCTGATGGTAGGACAAAAGAGTCACTGGGGACAGACTTAGGGCAGTTGTGCTGTGACACCCTTTCTCCTTTCCTATTCTCAGCCTTCCCACCTCCATGTGCTAGGGCTTTCTTATTTTTAGTGTTAACCTTGGGGGAGAAAAAGAATGTGTGATTTATAAAATAAGATTTAAAAGGTTATTGCCTCAAAGCAGAACTCACCCCCCCCCCCGCCCCCACCCAGGAGCCCAGGGCCTCTCCTCTGACTTCCAGAACTGGGCTGAGTTACCAAAGGAAAGCACCGCCCATTTCTCTGACCCTTCACACTGCAATATTCGGGGACAAATGTGCTGTGGGAACTGCTCTCAGGGTGGCAGCAGACGCTCAGAGTGGTGTTTCAATGTAACTTACTGCGTTTCAGCTCATTGAAAACCATGGCACATCGAAGGGCCGCTTTGAGAACACTTTTCAGACCGTAAATGGGGCTGTAGGAGATGCTTAATGAAATCAGGCCTGAGGTTGCAGGAAGGAAAAGCAAGCCTCGCGCTCCCGGAGGTGACCTGGTTCCAATAACGTGGCAGCTAGAGAACTCGGAACCGTGTTAGTAGGACTAATGTGAATATGCCAGAAGCAGGTGCTTCCCTGACAGTCCGGGATGGAGAAGTGGGGGGCAGAGACAGAGCGGGCTCTGACCTTTGACCTTCATTGTGTAAGGAATACATGAACGCAGACGGCCGGAGAGGCTGAATGTCCGTGTTTCAAGTTATGCTGCAAAGGACAGACTTTCTTACCACAACTACTGCTGCAGAGTCCTGTTATTCGCCAGCAGGGACTTGGGCAGACTCGAGTTGGTCCTAAACTGGGACTCTGTGTTTCAAAGAAAGGGCAGTTCATGAATGGGGGAGCCTGGTTAGAATTTGGGATCCTAGGCCTTGGCGATGCAACAAAGAAAGCACGTCTACACAGAAAGTGAGCAGGCATGAGGCAGTGTGGGGCACCGAGTGTGCCAGCCACCAGCATGCCACACAGGAAGGCCCCTCCCCTCAGCCGGTCCCCCTTTCCTACTGAGCACTCTCTGCCACTTACGTGACACGGTTCACACAGCCCCTCTCGATAGTCTTCGCTCCCCAGGCCGCCGCAAAGCTCAAGACAGGGTCACGTGACCGAAAGCAAAAGCCCAGGACGTAACATGAAGTCACACACAGCATTTGGGTTCGGTCAGAAGAATGAACTTTAATTCAGCTGCGCCGATTGACACAGTGTGCGGGAACCCCGGTCACGAAGGTGTGGGACGGACAGAGCACAGAGAGGCAGGGGAGGAAGAAGTCTTCCTGGACCTTCCTAGGACCACTAGCTGGGTCTGGGACGTAACCGACAAGGACCGGTTAACAGGAGAAGAGCACACACGTTTACCTAACCCACGAAGGTGAAAGGGGAGCGTGGTTAGCAAAGGAAGACCTGAAGAAATGGTTAAAGCTGAGTAGCTTTTTTTTTTTTTTTTTTTTTTTTTTTTTTTTTTTTTTTGCTTTTTGGTATGTGGGTAGTTCCCTGGCTGGGAATTGAACCCAGGCCGCAGCAAAACTGAGTAGCTTTATGCTAGGTTTGATGAAGAGTGGAGAGTCATGGGGAAATGATAGGACAAAAGGGTGGGAGCTAAGTGTAGTAAAGTGGGGGAAACTCAGCAAGGCCCGTTGGTCCAGATTCTTCTCTGTGTCCCCCCATCTTGGGAGGTGAGGATGCTCCTTTCCTCCAGGTGCAGGGAGGGCACCTCTCCCATGAGGCTCGTGCGACCTGCTTCAGGAGAGGGGTGGAAGGAAGGTCAGAGACACCTTCCTGCACCTGGTGTTCCTCAGACTCCTTCAGCTTAAACTATTCAATAGACTAGGGCGCCATGTTTTGGGTTAGCATGCCCCGAACCCCGTCAGTCATGATGTGAAACAAAGGAGCCCGTGCTCGGAGTCATCGCCCACTCCCTCGCATCTGGAGTCATGTCTTGCTTATGCTTGCTGCCTGTTCATCATTTCCTGTGACTCATTATTTCCCGTGATACAGCCTACCAAGCCCGTTAGCCCCTTTGCATCATTAGCTGGGTCCGTTCTCGTTAGGACTTCAGGTTAGTAAGGAGAGCTTTGGGGGAGACATTTATGCACATCTCCTGTGTCTGAGTAGAGAGACACGAACCACGTTTCTCCCCCCTCTTTTATCTTATCCCTCCTTCTCTGGAAGGTTCTTATCATCTTCTGGTTTTCTTCTCCCTTACAAATTACAAAGAGGGTCCGAATGACATGGTCAGGGTTTATGACAGAGGTCGTGTTTGCCTCACGCGAAGCAGCTGCCGCTTGTCCCCATGCCCTCTGTAATGACCAGCAAAGACGTGAGCAGGTGAGGGGTCAGAAATGGGGAGATTTGGACAGTAACAAAGTGTGCGGAAGGCCTGCGGAGCAGGGGGGCCGAGCAGAGGGCTGGGATGACAAGATGTGCGACTGGGCTGTCACTTACATCTCTGGGCCTCAGCTCAGAAATCAGGGTTGCCAACCTGGACGAGCTCTAGGGCAGTTTGCTATGTAAAAACCCTATAGCACACTTTTAAAGTTACTTTATTAAAAAGGAAACCTTCCTGTGATCTGTGTATTTATACCCCATTACCAGTGCAGTTATGCAAGGGCTGTCCGGAAGGTATCCAGCCGTGGACCATGAAAAATAGAGGCATTTATGACCGGATTTGTTTTTGGACAGTGCTTGTATATGAATAATGTAATTAAAAAAAAGGTTACCAAAAGGCAGAATGACGAAGCAGGCGGTGATACTACCAGCCTCGTTCTGATAAGTGAGTGGCTGGTTCATTCCCTCTGTACTTGGGGTTGCACTAAATCTGGACTGGAGAAACAGGTAGATATTTTTAGTGTGACAAGAAAATCAAAGCATTCTATGCATTGCACACCGTTGTTACTACACGTTTTCTTTCTTTTCTTATTTTTTTTTTTAAATTATTATTAGCCATAACCTTTTGGGCTTGAGCTCGTGTAAGAGCCCTGTGCAATCCCCAGAAGGGTGAGAGGCCAGCTGGAGCCATCACCACGAGCCGGGCCATCTGCTAGCAATTCTCACGACAATGGTCAGGGCCCTTCTGATCTGGTGCACACAGTGATTTGTGACACAACTCAAGAATATTTGTTTTCATTATGGTGTTAAACTATATGTAACTTAGGCTAATAATCTAGAGGGGTTCAAAACTTCTTTAGACCCATATACATTTTCCACCCAGCTAATGCCATTTGTATTGCCTGTCTCGATCCATACACTAGCGTGTTCTTTTCTCTCCAGTGCATTAAATAAAGGAACTACACACGTTAACGTGTGCGTGTGCATGTGCGCACGCACACACAACCATCTGCCTATCCTTGTGAAAATCTAATAAAAGTAATAGCAGGGTTTATTCAATTTGGTTTAGACCTGGGCAGCATTAGTTTCCCTGTCTCAAGCAGCCTGTGTCTTGGAGGGGTTCTATAAAACCCCTATTCAGCAAAGGCAGAAGTCAGGCTGGTGAGGTTTGCTTAGTGACTGACTCCTTCTCCCTGGCACCGAGCGAGTTAACCTTAAAACGAAATTGAAATGCAATCCCGGCTCATGTTACCCATTAGCTGGGTATATTGACCAAACTTATAGTCAGATAATGCAAACAATAACAAAGTTATTGATTGGTGAGATGTCAGGCAAATAGGTACTTATCATGATGCTGCTGATAAGCTCGGGGTCTCCCCCACGTGGCAGCAACAGAGGCCTATTGATTCCGCAGTTGGTCATCTATGGCTCCCAGCTGACATGGGGTCTGCAGGTAGATTCCATGTACAGGAGCTGGACTTCCCTAGCACTGTAAGGGAGCACTGCAAGGGTGCACTGCAAGGGAGCACTGCAAGGGAACACTACAAGGGTGCACTGCAAGGGTGCACTGCAGCCACCTAAAAGAATGCCACCCAAAATCTGACTGTGGGCAAAGGGAGGGTTGACTCCACATTAAAAAGAGGAGGCTGTGAGCAACGCTTGGCAGTGCCACTAGATCACAGGACACTCTGGGGCTGTCTGTTCCTGAAGACGCGCTTCTTTCCCCGTGACTGGGGGATGCACACCAGAGCGAGCCCTTAAGCAGCTGGTGTTACTGCTGCTCTCTGGGCTGACCAGTAGGGGTGCGGAAGACGGATGAGACCCCCAGACCCTCCCCACTGAAAACCAAATGGATCACCTCCACAGCACATCTGCTCCCCAACCTGGGCCTTCCAGTTGGCAGGGAAATCTGGCCAGACGTATGATTATCGCTTCTCCCAGCATGTGATCAGCCTGAGGCATTCATGGTTGATTGTCTAAATTTTAGATGTGAACCAGCAAAACGCTGCCTCTCTTAGCACTTTTAGTATTAGCCGATTACATGGCTTGGGCAAGGAGATGTAATAATACTCATTAGTTTTTGGATGGCCTTGCAAGAAAAGGATGCTTGATGTCTGCCAAATAGAGCTGGTGATTGTTCTGACACTCGACTGTGTGCGGCAGAGAGGGACGCTAGCACAGGGGTGTGGTGTAGGGCACGGGAGGAGCCGGAGGTTACTTGTTTGCCTACGTACCCACAGATCATTGTGTAGATGATTCACTGGCCTCATACGGGAGGGAACAAAACGTTGTAAATCCATCGTTATCAGTTCCTTATGCAGAATGACACCAAAAAGTGGTGGACATTTACACAAAGGTTGTGCTTTAGAAAGGAAGAGGAATCCCCTTCATTCCTTCATTTATTCCATCATTTACTCACCAGCTATCTACTGAGGGTCTACCATGTGCCAGGCTTGGTGCACAGAGGCGCACTGGGTAGCTGGCTCCTGCTCCCGTGTGCATCGCCATCTGATGAGGGATGGGGTGGGGTGGGGGCAGGTAGTACACAAACATTTATTTACTTGTTGCCCCGTTTTTGGAGGTTTTGGTTGTTTCCAATTTTCTTGCTCCTGCAAACAAGCCGTAGGCCTCTTTCGGAGGCCTGGGGTTATTCTGTAGGGACAACGCTGTTGGTTTTAAAGGCACCACGGCCTGAATCGGATGTCCGGCGTTAGAGCTGTTGTTCTGGAGGCGTGTCTCTTGGAGTTATTGTTCAAAGCTTATTTTTAATATCCTCAGTCCTTTCAGGGTGAATCTAATTTGACTTTTAGAAGTAGGCAAGCATCATCTGGCCTTACATCTGGTGAACATGATGACGATGAATCATCACCATCTTTTGTTATTAAAAATGTGTGACTATAAAGTAATGGGACTGGTTTTGGGGTGGGGGGCTAAGGCTCCTAAAAAGCACTCTAAGAGCAACACAAAGGAGGGCTCCTCGAGTGCTTTGAACAGTGGCAGTGTCTTTGTTACAGGGAAGCAGGGCAGAGGAGAGCATGTGGGCTATGACGTCAGAATTCCTGTCCCCCCACCGCTCCTGCACTCCCTCCCTATGGCGCATGAAGCCAGGTCCTTGGCCCCCTCTGAGCCTCTAGTGGATCATTTACAAAATGAAGCTAATTTATCCACCACACAGAGTTATTATGAGGATTAAATAACACGAAATAATGAACAGTAAAGCATCTGGTACAGTGCCTGACATATGGCAGTTGTTATTACCAATAATACAGGAAGCACTTCCCACAAGGAATACGTGGAAGGGAGCTACTTTTTATTTTTCTCGGAAAACTATTAGTAGAACTTCCCACGTGTGTATTAAAGGCAGCAACCTGACGCCGAGGGCCATCGGTCACTGCCGTGGGTGGTCGTGTTTGCCCCCCAGACCCACTCTCCCCTTGTGCCATCTGCTCCCGTGTGGACGGCGTTGGCAGGCCCCGGTTTCCCGGCCTCTGGACGGATTCAGTGAGGGCGGCGCTGACAGCGGGCCAGAAGGTGGGAGGGGCCGGTGGTGGGGTGCTTGCCTGGAGGCCGCAGCTCGCAGGCCCCGCTCCGCTGGCGGCTTCCGGTCCTCTGCCTTCCCCGCTGCTCTCGGGGACCTCAGGGTGCGCCGCCGTCCTCGTCGGTCTCCGTCAGCCCTCCTCATACCCACAGATAAATCATTAAGGTCCCCTCTGTCACCGGGCCGGACCCCCGGCTGATCCAGTACCATAGCGCTCCGTGCTGCTATTAGAGAGAAAGGATGCGCGTGTCCATCGGCCCTGGAAGCAGAGGAGGACCTCTCCCCTTCGGAGCCACGCGGACGGCGGGGGCGGCCCCGGGAGCGGCCTCGGGACGGCTCACGCCCGCGCTGGCTTCGCTCCTTCCTGCCGCCTCGGCGCTAAGTGCCCGCGCTGTCAGAGGGGCACTCGGAGTCAGTCATGCTCCTCCGTGAGTCACAAATGGAGGCCATGTCATCCAGTGTCGCGGAATGGATCCATAACTGGCTCTTTGTCCCTCAATTGGAGATGATCTAATTCAATTTCTATGATTTATGGCTTGAAGAAGACACTTACCGCCCCCCTCCCCAACTCTCCTGTTTCTCTCTCCTTCCCAAATTTCCGGGGATGAAGGAAATTCATTTCAGACGGCAGACTTGAGCTTATGGCCCTCGAGTGCTAATTCCCATCCCCTGGTTTTACTGTTGCTGCTAACGTAACAGACAGGAAGCATCACCCAAACCCACCTGCATCTTTGCTATCCGGAGGCGATTCCCTCTGTAGGAAACCAAATGTTTCTTTTCTTTTTTAGGTGTTGGCTGTGCACAGTGTGAAAGTCCTGGGCTGGCCCGATTGCCAACATGAACTGCTAACCTAAGGCCGGGTGAAGTGCTCAGGCGGCTCCTGTAGTGGGCACTGCCCAGCCTGGGTCCCTCTGCCAGGCCGGCACACCACCCCCAGCTTCTGGGAGTGTTGGCTGCTAGTTCCATACAGCTCTCTTTTCTCCAAAGAACTGTCCTTTGGAGAAAGGACAGGAGTCTCCTGGCAGGAAGTTACTGTCTTCTCCACCCAATGAATGACATGTCAGGTATAAAAGGCCAAATTCCTAGCCTGAAGGGGTAGCCTCCGTAGGGCCTCCCTTCCTCCACTCTTGAGCCCCAACCTCTCCCAGCCTGCTTCTCTCACCTGCTCACAGGCTCGTTCTTTGCAGTACCTGCCCCGCAGGCCACCTGGTCTTACCGTTGAAGAGCGTTAAGCGGAGCGGGGACAGGGGCGGGGACGGGGGCGGGGGCGGGGACGGGGGCGGGGGCGGGGGCGGGGGCGGGGGCGGTTCTCTTCCCGGCGCCCGCAGGCCGGCTGGTGGCTGCTGCTCACTGCGCTCCCGGAGCTCGGGCGCCATGTGCATGACCCCGTCTGAGACGTCTGTGGGCACAAACAGTTGTTTAAGTTCTGACTTGCACCAGTTGTGAGAAGACTTTAAATTAGCGGTTCTCAACCTGTGGGCCGCGACCCTTTTGGGGACCAAACGACCCTTTCACAGGGGTCACCTAGGAACATGGGAAAACACGTATCAGATATTTACATGACGATTCATAACAGCAGCAACATGACAGTTATGAAGTAGCAACGACAAGAATGTTATGGGGGGGGGTCACCCCAACATGAGGAACTGGATTAGAGGGCCGCGGCAGTAGGAAGGCTGAGAACCACTGCTTTAAATATTCTGACCCTACACCACCGGGGGTAGCTTATGTCACCAACACCTCAAGTCACAGGAGCTGTTTGCTGTTTGTCCCGTTGGGAGTGTTTTGCCCCATCTTTCAGCCGTGAGCCCTCCTTGCCATCGTGGGCCTGCGGTGTTTCTACCGGCTTGGGGGCATGGTCTTGGACTATCTGGCAACATCCTGTTACTCCTCTGTGGGGCCTGTCCTCTCCCTCCTCCTTGCCAAGTCAAGCCACTCCTCACACAGAAACCACAGCCCCGAAACATTCTCCGAGGGACCTGGCCCTCTCTGGCCCACTCAAGTCACTCCTGTGACATCCACTCATGATTCCACAGAGCTATGCTCAAACGAGGCCTGGGGGGTAACACACACACAGGGCACACATTTCAAGTGCACTTGCATGGATTTTTACATATGCATTTCCCCAGGAACCACACCTGGACCAGGATCCAGAACATTTCCAGCTCACCGGTCATAGGTAACCGCGGCGATGATGTCTAATGACAGGCGAGTCATGCCCATTTGGGCATGTCACATAAATAGAATCACACAGTATGGATTCCTTTGTGTCCGCCTGTTTCCCTCACTGTTACACCCAGGACATTCATCCACGTGACTTGTTCTTCTTGCTATAGGTTAGTCTATAACAGTCTTGCCCTGGTTTCCCTTTTTCCTTGCATACCTCTGAAAGTACAGGCTGTCTCTTATATATTACACATATTAGCCTATTGTGGACATTTAAAACTATTGCATAAGTCAATGCTGACTAGATTCC
The DNA here is from genome assembly GCA_004026885.1 of Lyroderma lyra. Taxonomy (NCBI): domain Eukaryota; kingdom Metazoa; phylum Chordata; class Mammalia; order Chiroptera; family Megadermatidae; genus Lyroderma; species Lyroderma lyra. Next base: position 144,311 of record PVJL010003053.1, read on the forward strand.
AGTTTCTGTGACTACTTAGTGGAAGCAAGCTTTGTCCCCTCTGGTTGCATGGCATGTGTCGTTGCAATTGTGGTGTCTGGGCTGAAGCATGTCTTACCGTAATAGTAACAACAGTAACAAATATTTATAGGACCTTTATTCAAGGGATTCAGAGTGACTTGCAGTTTCTACTGCAGTTTTTTATTTTCTTTTAAAGGTTGGAAGGAAAACCATCGAGGTCCTTTTGCCAATGGGTGAGCTCAGATGCTCTAAGGTAAAGCCACTGACCCCAAGTCCTAGAGAACATTAGTGGCAAAACTGAAGGCACAATGTAGCTGTACCTCACTCTCTCTTGGCTTCTCTCATCCCTGGGAAGTGCTTTAGGACGATTCCTGTGGGAGGTGATGCATTAATTCGACCACCAATATAAGGAGAGATTTAATGTTTTGGAATAGTATTATCGTATGAGTGCTTGTCATGCCGTTGTTTCATTCTATAATGTGTGTGTGTGTGTGTGTGTGTGTGTGTGTGAGTTATGGCCTGTCTTTAATTGTATTTTGTCCTCTACCTTTTGTAATACTTTTTATAGATGTTACTTTTAAATGAATGAGATGTACGAAGTTACAAACTTACAGTTGCGATAGGGGAAGGTGTTGATTGATGCCTTTCCACAGTAAAAAAAGAACATGATGTTCTCATTTTCTGGGGCATTCTATTCACTGGGGACCACAATTCAAGAGAGGCTGCAGTGATGACTACCTTGTTATCATACCTCTGTTTTTTTTTTTCCTTTTTGACCCTAGCTCTTTTTTTCTGTTTCCTGTGGGATCCCTCCACTTAGAATAGAGATAAATGGGAAACAGGATTCCTAACCTGAGGGAGGCTTCACAAGGCCTGCTAAGTCGGACTCCCATCAGCATCCTGCCACCCGCAGAGATAAGGATGCTCTTTTCCTCTGAACATGAGGAGGGCACCTCTCAATCGAGGGTCTTGTGACCTGTTTTAGGGGAGAAGGGAGGTCAGAGAGAACTTCCTGCACCTGCTATTTTTCAAACTCCTGAAGCTTAGAACAGAGGCATACCTATTTTATTGGATTTTATAGGGGTTGTGTTTCTTTCTTTCTTTCTTTTTTCCTTTTAACAAATTTTACCAGAAAAAAAGATTACAAGTCACCTTATTGTGCTACTCACTTTATCGTGGTGATCTGGAACCGAATCCACAATACCTCTGAGCTATGCCTGTGTTCAATATACCGAGGTGCCATATTTTGTTGGGAGTAGTGTGTTCTGAGCCCCACCGCTTGGTATACTGAAACCTCTTGACATCATCAGCATGTCATTGCGTCTTTATAAATGGATTGAAATGGGCATTTCTCCCAATGTTTAGCTTCTTTTCATTTTTCTTAATCCAAATTCAATAACAATTGTAATTTTTTTAAGATCTAGGGTGATTTAACAAGAAGCTCTATGAACAACAACATGTATTAATGGCAGTTGATCTCCAGTTTTGAGATCTGTGTAAATGTTGTTCACTGCACACAGCAAGTCGGCCATGTTTCCTTCTGCCAAAAGGATTTATTGTTGAAAAAAGAAAGGACTGCTGTCTGGTGTGTACAGCCATGGTGAGCCATGTGCCAGTCACCCTGAAAACAAAGGAAAGAATTTTTTTTATTGAGGGGAAGAGGAAGTTAGGGGATATGGGTGGGGCTGTTACAATCACAGAGCTCTTCCTGGAGGGGTTTTGTGATTGACTTAGGGAGTAAGAGCTCCTCCTACAGGCCCCTCTGACTCCTGTCTTGGTTGAAGTCTCTCCTGAGATTGGACTGTGTTTTGATTCCTCAAGCTCCAATCAGGAAGATACTAAACTAGTGAGTAAATAACTATTCTTGGAAAACACACACAATAGTAAATATTAACAAAGGATCAGGTGATGGCACATATTAAATTTCAGGTAATTATGTTCTCTCTCTGTTTTGAAAAAAGCTCAAAAATGCGCTGTAGTCTCTCAGTCCAGGAAGGAAAGGGCTTTACAATCTACTTTGCTCATGAGATGCTGTAACAATAAACAGAACCGCTATTCTGGAAACATCTGTTAAACCAATTACATGGCTAATTTTCAAGTTCTAGAATGAGTGGATTTGTAATTGGTGAAAAATTTAATAACCAAGAGAAAACAGGATCTAGAGAAGAGCAGATGATGAACAGAGAATGTGTGAGTAGGCTCTTGATGGTGTCTATGTTTTATTACAACCTGGAAATTAGGCACTTTTACATGCAATATTTTTTTTTCCCACATAACAGTTCGCAAATAAACAGTTAGAGTGGTTTTAGGTGATTAAAGCAATACAGAAGATTAGTTTTGTTATGGATAATCACCTTTGCTTCTCCTTTATTGATGAAAAGAGCTTTTCTCAGCGGGTTGTGTTATCTATTTTAGATGTTGCCTGATCTTGTTTTTTAAATGTAAATCAGCTTTTTAATCTTTTTAATGTAAATTTGATAGCCCGTACCAGCAATTATTCTGCTTTGTTGCAGCTCCCTCTTTAGAACTGTCTCTGTTTTATGTTTAATTGTCCTAATTGTCCAAATTTGAATAAACCTGGAGAACAGCAATGGAGATCATTACTTGTTTTTAAATTTACAAAAAGGTTTAAGTACTCCTTCCTGAACTTCCCTTTAATTCTTTACACTGTTAATTATGATCTGGGAGATTGGAAAACCTTGTTATTGTCCCCAGAGCTGCTGCTCCAAATTATAGGTTTGTTTATTCTTGTTTTACTACTTTCTATCAGACTTCTTCTTCTTCTGAACATGATAAAATGCTCATCAGAGACAATTTACATTCACTTTTTAATCAGTGCAGGATTTTCCCGATGAAGATATCTTAGAGGAAAGGAAATTCACCCATTTAATATATCCATCTATCATCCATCCATTTTCCATCTATCCATTCATCCCCCCACCCACCCACCCACCTATCTACCCATGTATCCATCCCTCTGGTCATCAATTTTTGGAAAGCTTGAACTGGATGACACATCAATTCAATGATATTATGTTCTTATTTAATAATTTTTAGAAATTGAGTAGATTAGATTCTAGGTAAAATCTGAAGGTTAAAGTTGATTTAGTGCATAATTCAATTAGAGAGAACAAACAACAGAAGAAAAGTAATGGGAATCTTATCTCGGTTTATTGAGGTTCTTTTCAGCTTGGGGTTTATGCTTTGGTCCAAATCAAGGCCTTTGCAGGAGACAGGGCACTTGATTTAGCAGATGAGCCTGAGGCTCATCTATATCTGATACACCTATGTTCTGAACAACATTTCTAGCCAGGACACTTCTTTTTTTGTCACCATGCTAAAGAGAAACCATCCTCACAGATTCACTCAGCAGCTAGAGACACTTGTGAATGAACAACGACGTATATTAATTTATGGTCAATCTGACAGTTTGCTTGGGTGGGCTCAGGCATCAGGGAGAAAAGCCCTTCATATAATATAGGCAGTCACCTGGATAACTAACTTGACTGGTGTTTGTGGTAAGTTCTGCTCAGGACTGCCTAAAGACACAGAGCCTTGAGATGGCTTGGACGGTCACTGAAACCCTCTAGGGTTCATTTTCTCCCCTATATGGCCAGGGTAGAACTAATTCTCAGGAGTGCAATATAAGGAGAACAGACAAGTGTCAGTGCTTTAAAGAACCCCCATTATCATACACAAGGTCAGATCAAATGAAAATAAAATGTTCTCTTGTAGCCTCTCTGAGTTTCAGCAAGTGAATTCTAGTCATGCTTTGTATTCACAGACAGGATATGTCTATTCAGAAGGAATGAATAATAGATAACTACTTTCTTTGCTTTACACCTAGTTATAATTCTACAACTAACATAATATTAAATAAGTTCCCTTCCTCCCAGTGATGTTTCATGTTTGTTACATACTGTAGCCTCAAAACTCAACAGCATGAAAAACTAAACAGCTGGGGGAAATGTATCTTTAATTTTCCCACCAATTTACCACCCCCTGCCCTCTTGCTCCAGATGATCTGCCCAGTTGTTAGGCAAATGGTATATTCTAAGTCCCTGTACTCTAATAAAGATGATGGACCCCAGCCAATCTTAGCTTCAGTTTTTCAGATCCAATTTTTATTTGCTGGGTTTTTAAAACCAAGGCTCACTTACACAGTGGTACTTTAAATACCTCATTTACTGAATCATATGGCAAATAAATTTAACAAAATTGTTTTTGAAATCTCATGTAGTATTCATTTTTAGTGTTACATAGTTCATGAATAGAAATTTATGTTAAACAAGAAATAGTAATAAAAATTTAGTCTGGTTTATAAAAATTGCAGACTATATTGTTATATATAGTATATTCATAGTAAAAAGAAAAGGAATCATGATTAAAGAATGATATTACTTTGATCGGGAGAAAATCATAGACATAATTTTACTAACTGTTGATTGAAGAATTGAGAGGACAACGGTTCTGAGAGATGAAGTGACTTGTTCAAGGTCACACAGCTGGTTAGCTCCAGAGTTGGCCCTAAATCTCTCAGTTTTTGGCGTCTGGTCCAGTGCACTTTCCATCACAACATGCAGCCTCTTAGTTTGTTGGTTTTGGGTCAGAAATATAATTAACACAGGGCAGGAAGCCTAGATTATGCAAAACTTGGAGGGGAATCTAATGAAAATCAAGCTTTCATGAAAGTCCCAGGCAGTTGACCTGTTCTATGATATATGCGTGGTGTCCAGCTACAATTGGTTTTGGCAAGCAGCTCTTCTTTACTCTGGGACGTCCTGGTTCTCTTCCTAAACTGATGATTTAAGAATCTACAGAGAGTGCACAAATTCTAGCAGAGTGATAAAAGCAATATTGAAATAAATAAATAAATGAATAAACATAAACCAAAAAGAAGAAAAAAAGTACAGAAAAAGTTAAAAAAAACTACAGAAGAAAGTAATATAGTAATAAAACTAGGACAATTCTAAGAATTTTGATAGGAGGTGATAAAGCAGTGGATGGGAAACACCCATTTCTGAAGTTTAGCCACCATAAATAAGAAAAGTGGTATTTGGTGTTGAAGGAAAGCAGAATAGGCCACCCCAAAATATCCTACCTTGGCGTGTGGATTATTTTGAGCTGAAGGTAATCAGGACCAGCAGACTCAGGAAAAATTTTTACCTCTCCCTTAACTGTCTAAAGGAATTTAGATAGGGGGTCATGCCCAGAATGAGAGATCTTACCAGACATAACTTTGTTATCTGAAAGACTTACTGCACGTCAGAGCAAGCATCTGATTACCCAACATCTGCTCTTGTTAGGTTGCTGTGAATTGCCCTTCCCCTTTGATGCTCCAGGGCTCTGTTCCACTCCTTAGCTCAGGGTGGCATATAATTGCCTGACTGTCCTGGACTCTCATATCTTTGGGGCCCCCATCCATAGTAATAAATTAAATTTGTTTTTCTCCTGTTAAACGGTCTTATGTCAATTTCATTATCAGCCAAAAAACTAGAAGGAAAGAAGGGAAAAATGTCTGCCTCTATGGTGTCAAATGACTGCTTAAAAACCAAGATGGTACAGATACAAAAAGTTTTAGGTCTTTGATGCAGACCCACTGGCCACATAGATGGGATGGGACACAGCAGAACACTAGGTCCATACAGAATCCTATTTAAATATATACACACAAGTATCGCATGTGTATGCATGGATATACTTACATATATGTGCAGGAGTTTGGGTCCCATTCCACAGTATGGGATTCTTTAATTATATTTATAAATCTGTTGATAGATAGCATCCCCAGAAATTGTTTGAGATGCCAACTGGGTGTTGTTAACAATTATAGTCAATAAGCTGAGAGACTCAGGCTAGGTAATTAGCACCTCTTACAACCTGGCTCAGTTCCCTGGTTGGGATATCCATTACCCCTCTCTTCATTCCTACCTCCTAATAACCAGTGTTTTCTCACAAGGTTTTGGGTTACTTACTCTTCTGTCTTGACAGACACTCTTGGAGCAGCTCCTATGCTTATGTTATATCAATTAGCATCTGTATAAAATTATTTTTCAATATCTCTCTTCAATAGTGATATTGTGGGGAGAGGGACCATGAGGAGACTTCTGTATTGCTCTGGTGACATAATCTCTCAGGGTATCACTTCATTTCAGCCACCATATTAGAGGGAGGATGCTGGATGTTTTAAGTACTCCTAGATGTGCTCATTCTTTTGGTAATTGACTCATATTACCAATTCTAGCTGACAACAAAATGCTATCATTTTAATTTATATTTAATTTATCTTAATGTATATTTATAATTTACATTTATATATTAATTTATACTTAAACTTAATATATATTTTAATTTCTATTGACTTTATTTGCATTCTCTATCCTGAGAAGTCCTTTCCTGATACTAACTTACCCGTGAGGTGAATTTTAATCAGAACGCTGACTGGTGAGCATAGAGTAAAAACTGCCTTGGAAGGATGTTTTATGTAACCCCTGGAAAAGCCTGCTCAGATTTCCCTATTTCCTAACCAAATACGTTGCTCTGATGATCAGATAATGAAATCTCCAAATTCAGTACCATTTTATGATAAAAAGTGTGAGTTCTTTTAGAGTGAAGAAAGTAATGAGGAACAAAATTGATAACATATATGTGATAGGCAGAATGGCTCCCCAAATGTCCAAGCCCTGATCCCTGGAACCTGTGAGTATATTTCCTTACATGGCAAAAGGGACTTTACAGATGTGATTGAAGTTATGGACACAGATTATCCAGGGGGGCCCAATCTAATCACATGAACTCAGAGAAACAATGCATTGTACTTTCTGTCTATACCTGTTGTATTTTCTACATCTCAACATTGAACATTTATTTCTTATTTAAATTAGAAAGAATGTGAATTTAGATGAAAAGAAAACAAAAAAAGGACATAGAAAATAACTCCCCAAACTATAGGACCTGAAAATAGAGAGGGCTGCTTGGAGTTAGGGAGAGGAGGAGATGGCAGGAACTTTATCAGGACAGAAACCAGCTTGGGTTATGGGTTATGTGTCCATCCCTGGGCCAATTATAGTTTCCAAAAGAGTAATAAGTACATCACCTTTAGTGGAAGAGCAGCCAAGAAATGCTTACTGGTCAAAACAGGCTTTTTAAACCTAATAGAAAAAGAGGCCAGGTTGAGGGGCAGGGAGAGAGATAAGGAACAGTGGGAGGAGTAAAGGTCCTGATGAGCTCAGTTTTAAACCCATTTAAATCTTGATATCAGTAGTTGTCTCCCATTTAGATGCTCTAGAGGCAATTGAAAAATGGGTTAACAGAGAGGTAGTGAGATTTGCAAGCCATCTGCACTGGCATGGTAACTTAAACCATTGTGTTAAGACGCTTTCTATGTTAAGGGACAAAAAAAGTTAACCTCAAATTACTTTGAACCAAGCAACTCAAAAAGTCCAGGGTAAAATCCAGAAGCTCAGGTGGATTTAGGTGCTGAGACAATGGTGTCAGGTATCTAGTTTGCTCCATCTTCTCAGTTCTGCTTTGTGCTGACTTCATTTCCAGATGTGCCCTTCCCGCCTGATGGCTCCAGGACCATCCACGATCTCAGCTTTAATCCCACCAGTTAAGTGACACCACCAGAAGGAGAGCCCCACCTTTGCAACAGTCCCAGGAAAGTTCCTGGTGCTCTTTGAACTATTTTGGGGCACATCTTGACCCCATCCCTATGACAAGTGAGACAAAAAACATGGATGGGCCAGCAATCCCTGGGTCATATGCTGAACCCTGGAGCCAAGAGGAGGTGCCAGCAAAAGTGTGTCAACTGTGAAGGTGAGTGACGATCATGGAAACTGAGTCCACAGCAAAGTCCTTCTTTCTTCCCTCTTTTTTTTTGACTTTACCACCTTTTCCACCTAGTTAAGGTGGGCTGTCCCTGCAGCTGAGCATTTTGTGATTGCTCACTTAGTCACCCAAATTAGATTTGTACATCCATCTCCTTGTCATGATAACATAGGCAGTGGTTTAGTGTCATGGTTTGATATCTGTACGGTTCTTCCTGATGAAAATCCCAATGCAGTTGGATGTTCTCCAAAGGCATGTGAAATGTGTTACGCTCTTTTGATCAAAATTATGCAGAGAACCAGATGTTTACTTTTCATTACATCTTAGAAATAACAGTTGGTATTTCAGTGACCTACCTGGTGCCTCATTGTCCTTGTCCTTTGAATTCTGTCTTGGGTGTGTATTCACACACACAACTGTGTTTTTTCCCCTCTCAGATTATTTTCTTAGATCATTTTTTCCACTCTCACCCAACTCGCCAAATATTTCTTTTTAATCATTAGACTTATTGGGGTGACATTGGTTAGGAAGAATTACATAGGTTCCAGGTGTACCATTCTACAGTGCATCATCTATGTGTTGCATTGTGTGTTCACCACCCAGTGTCCATTCTCTTTCCATCACCATGTATTTTCACCAAACCTTTATAATCTAACTCAGAACTGCCCCCACAACCCAAGTTTGTTCCCTTTTTCTATTTATATAATTATGAATTTAAGCTTTCTAGTAAAATAATAATATAATAATAGCTCTTCCTCAGTGTTTATTGCAGGACTCTTTGACATAGCACTGAGTCCTTTGCATTTGCTATCTCATCTTTACGTAGAGTTCTGTATTTTCTCTGCAGTTCAGGGTATGCTTATTCAGTATGGCCTGACTCTCTATGTAGACTTCTGGGCCCGTGAGTTCTGTCTTCGTCATTCATTTGCACTCTCCCAGCACCATACACATGGTCTTTGGTGGAGCGCCAGGCCTCTGTGCCTGTTGCCAATTGACTGACAAAATATTAATAAAAGCTGAAAGTATAAAATATTACATGACTTTCATCTATTCATTTTTTTGTAGCTAGCTGCATCCTAGGAAGACTTTGCTGGCCTGAGGACTTTTAAAACTGGTCTGCACCATAACTAGAAGTAATTGTTCATGTGATTGAAACTAACAACTATATAATGCCTGCTAGGCATAATGCCAAGACATGATTTGATTTCAGGTTAAATTTGCAGCTAAGTTGATTTTGCAAAATGTGCCCACATGTGCTCAGGCAGTATGCACGCCCTGCCTACCTCCATTCACCCTAAAAATGCACTTGTTCACAGAGTAAGATATCCTTCACTTGTTGGAATATTTGACCCTGTGCATTTAAGGCTGAGGCTTCCAAGACTAATTAGAAAAAATTGTTGTTGATCAGCATCTGCCAAATGTAAAATGCCATATTCAGATGCTTTTAGGATGTCCATAAAAACAGCCAGAAATGGGGCTATGGTATTTATCAAGTCAAGGGAGACTGGTGCCTAATAATAGTACGTTGCTTTATGCTATTAAGAAATGAGCAGATCTGTCAGGAGAATGTTCAGCACAAGCTAATGTCAAACTTGGTGGAATAACTTACTCACTGCAGGGTTCCCATCTGTGAAGTCACTGGGGACATGGCTGCCTCTATGTGATTCTTCAGAGTGGTCAGTCAAATTAGACACCCAAGGGCGAAACCAATGGGCAGGCATTATGGGACACTCCTGGAGGATTCAGAATCCATAATCCCATGAGTAGGTCCCATTCACAATTTTGTTCATGCTGATGCTAGGGGTCACGTCAGTTTTATAAGAAAGCAAAGAATAAGAAAGAAAGCCAGCAGATCAGCTCTCTTAAGACTGTCAGCGATGTGCCTAAATGTATATTTCATATGAATGAATAGAAGGGAATAGCTTTATTTTGTTTTCCAGTAGGAAAGTCCCAGAATATTTCCTTAAGGGAAGAGTTTGCAGGTTTTTAGGAATTGGATGTCTTGCCTGCACCAAGGCAGGCTACTGTCAGGGAAGTTATATTTATGGGATACTGTTAGAAATTTTACTAAATGTCTCCCCATGATACACTGATCTGAGGGTAAAAATGGGATACAATAACAAAAACAGAGCAAGTTTCTGTTTTGATCTCCTAGACCGTAAGGAAAGCCACCGTTTCATTTATTCTAGTTCGTTGTACTCTCTCTTTTGCATTGCCCTCCCACGCCCCCACCATTGTCCACTAGAGGGCCTTCAGATGATCCTGGGTGTGAGTAAGGATAGCCTGAATTAAAGAATGTAGGATGGTATATGAACGCACTACTCAAAACTGTCCCAAGCCACTTCCTCTCCTCCCACCAACACTGATCTAAAGTCTTTGTACCAAGTCGGTAGGTCTCAACTCTCTCTTTTTTAGGATAATTAAGTTATTTCCCAGGAAGTTCCTTTAATCTTATTGGAAACAGTCTACTGATAGATTTACTCCATTAGTCCCCAGATCCAACTAGATAGGTGTGAATCGTAGGGTGAACACAGTCAACTGAGAAGCTCTGTCCCCACCACAGCGTGCTGGGTATCTCAATGACCTCAAGATTTAAATGTCAGATGGTAAGAGTTGAACATTAACCAGGCCATGGTAAGTATTTTACTTGAGGTTCCTTAGAAGCAGACCTTCGGACAAGGAGTCAAGTGGAAGTGATATAATGGGGAAGTGACCCCAGGAAACATTTGCAGTGGAGTGAAGAAGTGAGACAGGGAAGAAAGAGACCAATAAATGGTATATTATCAAGCCAGTCATCACTTTAGGCCACTGTAGCTTATTCTGCCCAGGAACTCAGGGAGAGAGTATAGAACATACCTTAGAGTTGTCCCAACTAAAAGTAAGGAGGCTGGAATATTTATCCACCAAATCTCCTTTGTCATTGAGTAATTTCAGGGACATTAACACCCCAGCATTATGGCTTGCCCTGTAGGAATGTGGAGCCATCTCTTGAAGCCAGAAAACATAAGCAGAGAATTGTAAGTATTCATAGTTAGCATCCTTTGATGTGTGGAGTGAGTAGATATGGAGGGGTCACTAACTGAGCCTGTTATAGCAAGAGTGAGAAAAGGGGCAGGAGGCAGAGTAATTACCAACCAGGATCAGCAGAAAAGCCATCTTTGGGTGTGTTTTTTTTTTTTTCTGCAAGTGCATTAACAAAGTTAATCTCAGATGAAGAAAACAGGAGGCTAGCAAGTGAAAACTTTAAAATACTTATACTGGAGGTGCCAAAAAAACATCTGCACATTTTAAGAGATTTTTATCTATGTTAAAGTTGAATTTCGAAGTTGAATTGAATAATGTGTATGTAGTATAACGTTTGCTCAAAAGATGGTGTTAATTAGGTGAATGATAGTGTCATCAAGCAACAGGCAGGACAGTCAAAGAAAATGGTGGAAGCATAGTTGTTGTTCCAGGAGTTCAAGACCATTTGTCAGGACAATGGGCAGGACAAAGAGGTGCGGTTGAGTTTCCCGCATGTTCTCCTGACTTAACACCCCTTGACTGCTACCTATGGGGGACTCTAAAGGACATGGTGTACTGTAGAAAACCAGCTACACTGACGGTACTTCGGGAAGAAATTGAAACAGCATGCGCAGTGATACAAGTGGACACGTTGGTCAACATTGCTCAAGCAGCAGTTCACTGTAATCAGACGTGTGTGCACACTGAGAGTAGCCACTTTGAGCACTTCTTGTAATTGCAGAAGTCAAATGTGACTTGTTTTCATCTTTTGTTATTGGTATATGTTGAGCATTATAAGTTTAATACAGTTTTTCTTTTCTTAAAATGTGTAAACATGTTTTTGTCACCCTCTGTAGTTTATGAAATTTCTGAGGGGTAACTAACACTCACTTGCTGTTGGGTAGGTGTGCACAAAGTTTTGGAAAGAGAAGAGAAATTTGATTGACAGGCTCAAAGAGATCTATCTGATTGTAGAATATACTTTCAAATTTCCCATTGTGGACTTAATCTCCCCACACAAACCCCAGAGTCCTGTAGCTAATTCCTTTCCAGATGAAGGGGCCAATCAATGTTCTTTCAGGGGAGAAAATTACCGGAGAGTCTACTATGTGTTTTGATGTCCTAATGAGGCACTGTGAATTACCCAACCCAAACCAATGAAGTCTTAGCCCAGATAGAGGGCTACTGAGGAGATGAGGACACAGCATGCATTTAGGGTGGAATTAACTGCTTCCATAGCCTGGAAACATGCTTGGGGGGAGGCCAAACCTTGTAGGTGCTCTGTTGTCCTTAAAGCTGTCAGTCAAAATGTGATCCGGCCCAAATGTTAGCTTTTGACGCTTTTGCTTCCTTGGCCTTAAATTTTAAAAATGTCTGTAAAACATAAGCTATGTTTTGAACATTACATAAGGCTATTAAGAGAGGGTGAATCATGAAAACATGGTATGTCAGGGACAATAAAGTAAGTGAAATGAACTGCTGCTGACTAGCTGCTTGACCTTGGGCCAGTTGCTCAGTCCTTTCTTGTCAATCACATAGGAAATTATAGCCCAGTAATGTGGTTTTGGATTGCAGCTCAGTAAGCAAGCTCTAATCTCTTGGTTACGACTTACTGTACCATGGGAAACCAAGCACTTATTTTCATTTTAATGTGCTCTCTTCCAGTGGACTGTGACTTCCTGAAGCACCCAGCACAATGCCTGGCTTGGCTTAGGGACCAGGAGCTAATGTGTTGAATAAATGGGAAATGAATAGTGGAAGAAGTTATTTCAAATATTATAATGCAACTAGAAATATGTGAATAAACATACCATTGACACAAAAACTGTTTTAAAGAGAATGATGGATATGGAATTTTTATACAATGAGGAGTGTTGTGTGGTGACTAAGGTGGCTTTTCGAGTCAGGCAGCCCTGGGCTGGAATCTTGGCTCTGCTACTTGCTAGCTGTGTGTCCTTGTGCAAGTTATCTAACTTTCCCAGGTTTCAGTTTCTTCTGGACCTTGTAGGTTGCAAAAAGAATCTTGTAACCCTGCAATATCTTGAAGGGCTTCAGAAACAGTATGCTACTTGAAAGTGCTCAGTTTAAGATGGTCATGAATACAACAAAGTCCAAAGTAAACTGCAAACCTTCCTCCATTGGGGTTGCCTTTCAGGCCTTCTGAATCAGTCTTTGGTGGGTATCAAGCATACTTCCCCCCAATCTCTCTTTCTTTTGTTCTGCCTCCACCACCTCCCGCCTTTACCCTCTGCCTCCCACCCCCACGCCTCCCCACAAGTGTCCTACCTCCGTTTTCCTGGCATTAGGATTGGCCAAGGCTGATGAGACTCCATCTTCACAGGGCAACGGTTTGCCCCATTGGAAAAGATCGTGTGTGCTCGAGGTCTGCCGTGTGTGGAGGTGTTCCCCATGCCATGATTCTTCAGAGTAGAGCAACCTTTTGCTTGTACTGACCACTTCTTGGGATATCACTTTGAGTAACTATGCTGAAGTCACTTCCTGTGGTGAAGGTTGGGGCGGGGGGCAAAGGGCATGAGAGAGAACAGAGAACCATTTTGGGCCACACTGTCCTCAGGCAATGCATACGTCTTTTCAGTACTTGCCACAGAATAAGATGCTCAAGAACTACTGGCTGTGTCCAGTCTTCACGGTGTTAACTAGTGATTGGGGGACACTTTTTACTTTACTTGCTTTACCTCTTTAAACTTGTGTTTTGAGCAAACAAATCCAGCATTGTAAACAAGTCTCTAAAATCTCACTAGGACAGCCAAGAGGATGGTTAAAAATCATACTGTTTGGGTCAGTACTAACTCTTGGGCAAAGATCTCTGATCAATGGATTGCATTTAACTCCATCACTGTCCAAGTGAGGTTTGTCATCTTGTTTGCCTTTCTGAAATGGAGGCCCATTGCAGAGTCACTGGTGTGTGAGCCCCTTCCCCTGGGGGCACTCCCTCATGTTCTCCCTCTGTGACCAAGGAAATGACAAACACCCACTTGTCCCAGAGATCCTGGAAACCTTTCTGCTCTTAGGTCACTTAGGCTGCTCACAGGAAAGCTTTTGAAAAATCTCTAATTTACCTTTTATTATGAAATCATTTACTGCTCCTATATAAATAAAAAGTTTGCTTCTTTGTTTATGTATTTCAAGAATTTAAGCAGTACTAAGATCTCAAAGCAAATCTAGTCCAAAGAAGGGGAAAGTGTAAACTTCAGTTTGGAGTAAACCCTCCATATCTCTTTTTTCTCTCCTTTTTGTATTTCTAGATGCCAAGAGCTTTGTCTGGAGGGGGCGAAAATCTAAAATTTATATGTCTGTAGATAATTTTGTAGAGGCTGATGTTTTAAAAAAAAATTCCTTAAGATTAAACAAAATTCACAGTTGAAGCTGTGTAGCTGCTTGGTGAGGTGGTGACATGGCATAATGCTTAATATAGCTTATATTTATTTATTTTTTTTTTACACCCATGTGAATAGCAAAAAGACACAATGACATGGAAAGCCATAAAGTCAGACAGTTCTCCCATTTCATTTTACAGCACAAGGCAAGGAAAGGCACGATGTGGTACCCTGACCATTTTAATAGGGGTTCGGAGACAAGTCTGAAATATGTCCTTCAATTCTTAGAACTCTTTCAGGCCTTCCTGCTGAAGGATGTCCCTTGGAGAAATACTCCTATAAATACAGGATGTTTTCATTACTGCATGTGGTTGATTCAGCCTGTTGGCTACATGACAGTGAGAAGTTCCTGAGAAATGACTTCATATAGACCGTGTTCAAACAGTCCCTAGAGCTCCCTGGATTAGAATGACTCTAGTGGGAGCGCTTTGAAATGAATGTTCATATATCACTGGGGTCTTTAAAAAAGGTTTAAGGTTCTGTAGGCTGTCTCCTTTACTGCAGTGAAATGATGGAATGATAGCATGTATTGAGATGAATTTCTGCCTGTGAATATTTTCACTTGTCCTTATTGAGGAAAAATACAAAATCGATAACTCAGCAAAACAACAAAACAAAACTAACCACAAACTCCAAAAACAAAAACAAAAACAAAACCCACATAAGGAGATAACAAGAGGATTTATTTGGGGACAAATATTTAATAGTAAACATGGGGGCATAGATTGTAGGTTCAAGTTGGGTGTTTGCTTCAGCCAATGGAGTGGAAGCTGGACCTTTAAAAAGTTGTATGTTATTTTAAATAATAATAATGTCCCATGTTTATATAGCTTTTTGCAATTTTCAAATATTCTTACTTTTTGTATTTGAGCCCCCCCGATAATACCCCCTTAGAAGACAGATGATATTTCTATAGATGATGAACCTGAAGCTTAGAAAGATAAAGCGATTTGCCCAAGGTTGTACAGCTGCTAGATCTCCAGAGCCTCCAATTCTCAATTTGATGCTTTTCTGCCATCCTACACTGACAAATGAAATATTCCTTCTCTGTTTTTGTAATATTGCCAGTGTTGTAAAAATATTACAACCCCCACTTCCCTGATCAAAAATTAACTACTTTTTATTGAATAGAGATTTTATGGTGTGAAAGACTGAGGGTTATAGCACCCTTGATGCAGGGAGGGAAGGAATTGACTTAGGGATGCATCATTTTCAGAGAGCTGTTGAAGTGGTAATGAAACATGCAATTTTGTAGTAGCTTATTTCAAAAATACAGAAAATAATGGGTGGGTTGGAGAAAAGCAGAAGTGTGAATTGAGAAAATTATTTACTATCATTAGATTGGTCTGTGGGCAGGATAAAATTTATGAAGAAGGGTAACCTTTGCCTGCCAAGACAAGGGTAATGCAATCTCTTGTGTGGAATAAAGCTAATTGCCATTAGAAAAGACTTTTTTTATTTTTTTCTCTTTCTTTGCTTGTTGTTGCTCTGGGTGTTATAAAAATTTCTATCTATCTATCTATCTGTCTATCTTTATTTTTTTTTTCTTGTAATACCCTAAACAATTTAGGAACCATTGTCAGTGAAGTTTAAAAAGATACAAGTACAAAGCCTATGGAAGAATTGAATTCTGGCTTGATATAGAAAGCTCATCATTTATGAACATGTCTGTCCTTTTGAAGAGAATGTTTTAAGACTGAATTGAAGGGTGTTTCCGGATTTTTAATAGATATAAAAGCTAACCAACCATAAAGACACAAACAACAGCAACAAAAACAAGACACTGATCCAGAAATGAAAAACACCACCAACTCTCTATGACATGTAGTTAAAAGGTGAGGCTAGTGTTGGCCTTTATAGCTCCAGATTCTCATCCACATCTTTCACCAACTTCCTTTCTGTATGTTTGACCTACTGATCCTTTGCCTTTCCTGTCTACTGCCAGATCATCTTAACTGTCATGTCCAGAACAACTTCTCACTCAACAACCCTCAAGGCAGCTTCCTCATTTTTTAAATTTTGTTTCTTCCTCATTTTTTAAATTTTGAAAAGTGCAATAAATGTGCAGGAAATACAAAAGATATTTTAACAAACACCTATGTAGCCTTCACCACAAATAAGTGCTAACATTAGTTCTCAAGCAAATATAACCAATAGTTCACTATACATTTGTTTCCAACTCATAAACTTTCTATGTTCATGATGACCAATTCAGTGGTGAATTTATGGGGCGTGAAAAGTCTGATCTAAGAATATGCATATTTAAAAACAAAATTGAAAACATAAATACTAATTTAGCACAGTGAACTACACAAGTTCAAACTGATTTTTGGAAAGGACTGAATTTGTGAAAATTCTAAATTGTACCACATTTTGTAACTAAGTGAGGATGTAAAGTTTAATAACTTACACAAACATGTAACTAGAAGAAAGTAACAAAATTTCTTTATAAAGTTGTTTTTTAAGAAGCAAATCAAACAATAATTTTTGGTATGCATAATAGTTGCTTTTAGGTAAATAGACTCAGAAGTATTCAGAGTCCGGTCCTTTGAAACAGTGAGTTTTGGTGAGTGTTTGTTGAATGATGCATACTATCTGCCAGACACTGCACTGGGCACTGGAAATATAAAAACAAGGACACTCTGAGCTCTTCATGACAGAATTTTGTCTAGGGAAAGACACTCCTTGGTAGGCAGTTACTATGCAACCTGGTAAGTAAGCAACACTATACAAGTAGACAAGAGTTGCATTTTTGAAAAGTACAATGAGGTATCTGAAACATTTTTCATACAATTTTATGTTTACACTATTCATGTACGTGATAAATCTTTTGTGTTAGATAATGTCCTACTAAATTTATTATAAATTTCAAATGAATAGAATGTGACTTAAGATGGTTTACTGTGTAGAACAGTAAGAATGTGTTTGTTCATCTTCCCATATTTAAAGTGCACACTTCAAAGATTTTTAGTGTTCTAGCACCAAATTTTTTGTGGTGGTGGTGGGGTTTAGGGACTTCAAGAGTCTGAATGTAAAATACCTTTATTATCTCAAGATAATTAAAATTCTTTTTATCTTTCAAGTACAGTTAACATTCAATATTACATTAGTTTCAGATGTACAGCATAGTGGTTAGACGTTTATATAACTTACTAAGTGATCTCCGTGGCAAGTCTACACCCACCTGGCACCATGCACAGTTACTACAATATTACTGACTGTATTCCCTATGTTGTACTTTAAATCCCCATGGCTATTTTGTAACTGCCAATTTGTACTTCTTAATTCCTTCCACTTTTCACCCAGTTGCTCAACACCTCTCTCACCTGGAATCATCAATTTGTTCTTGTATCTATGAGTTTGTTTCTGTTACATTTGTTTGTTTATTTTGATTTTTAGGTTCCATATATAAGTGAAATCATGGTGTTTGTTTTTCTCTGTCTGACTTGTTTCACTTAACCTAATACCCTCTAGGTGCATCCATGTAGTCATAAATGGTAAGATTTCATTCTTTTTATGGCTGAGTAATATTTCATTTTGTGTGTGTGTGTGTGTGTGTGACAATTAATTTCATCAACTCATCCTAGGAAAAGTGCTACATACCTCACTGCTGAATATCACTACGGTCACATTTGAAGCACTCCCCTTGGGAAGCTATGCACTGATGTCATTGCCTAGTCCACCCTGCAAAGCAATTTTGGAACTTCTTTTATAGAATGGCCATGAGAGCTGTCATTGTCCCCCAAATATGACAATTAACTTCATGAACTTGCCACCATGTGCTTATATTGGCAGCACTGTGTTTTTAAAAAAAAAAACAAACTGAGGTTTTTTTTAAACCATATTTTTCTCCATTGAATAGTTTTGGCACCCTTGCTGAAAATTAATTGACCAAGATATGCAGGTTGATTTCTGGACCTTAAAATTTATTCCATTGATGTATTGACCATTGATCTAGTCTTATGCTAATATCATACTGTTTTATTTACTATAGTTTTGCAGTTAAGTTTTGAAATCAGGAAGTGTGAGTTCCCCTACTCAGTTTTTCTTTATCAAGATTTTTTTTTGGCTATTCTGGGTTTCTTGAATGTCCCATCTGACTTTTAGGGTCAGCTTGTCAACTTCTGCAAAGAACCCAGTTGGAATTTTGAGAAACCAAAATTTAAAATTTTTATTTAAAAATTTTTTATTTTAAAGCATGAAAAACTCTAAATGCTAAAGGAAACATTTACAAATACACTGATTGAATAGCACTAAAAAAACCCATTCATCCACTAATGAACTTTGGTAACATGGACACAACGTTGAGCAGAAGCACTTCCCTCTAATTAGATCCACATCCTGGAAAA
This sequence comes from Lyroderma lyra, assembly GCA_004026885.1. Taxonomy (NCBI): domain Eukaryota; kingdom Metazoa; phylum Chordata; class Mammalia; order Chiroptera; family Megadermatidae; genus Lyroderma; species Lyroderma lyra. The sequence goes on from PVJL010003053.1 coordinate 162,891, forward strand.
GCTATTGGGCTTCTGTGAACCTATTTATTAATCTATTAAAAAGTGAGATAAATTGCACTACATTAAAGTAAGAACTAGACACCATTAAAGAGTGGAAAGGCAAGCCACAGAGTAAGAGAAGAATCTGCAACATGTCTATCTGACAAAGGATTTATATTCAGAATAATAAAGATGTCAGAAGAAAAAGGCAGACTGCCCAATAGAAAAGTGGAAAAAGGAGCAGGCACTTCACAAAAGGGGGCATACAAATTAAAAAGTCCCCTCCTGTGGCTGAAAAAAATGGCCCTTCAAAGATATAGCTACTTCTTAATACCCAGCACCTGCCCTTATTAATTGTCAGTGATAATCAAATTAAAAGTACCATGTGATACCTCTACCCACCCCCAGGAAGTTAAAATGAAAAAGACATAATTTTAAGTGTTGGTGAGGATGTGAAACTACTTGAACACCCACATGTTGCTAGTGGAGTGTAGATTACAACCCCTTGGGCAAATTGTATCTTTTAAAGTTGAGTACATGCTTACCTTATGGTTTGGCCATTCCATTAATACATTATATACCCAAGCAAAATGCAAATTTTCACAAAATCATGAACATAAATATTCATAATAACACTGCTCATAATAGCTCCAGCTTGGAAACAACTCAGATGGCTATCAGCAGTAGGATGGATGAATATGTTATGGGGTATCATACTATGGAATACTATACAACGATGAGAATGAATAACTACAGCTTTACACAGCAACATGAATTCATCCCACAAACATAATGGTGATGAAAGAAGTCAGACACAAAAGAATATATACTGTATGATTCCATTTATATACAATTTCAGAAACAGGTGAAACTAATAGATAGTGTCAGAAGTCAAGGTAGTAGTTACCCTTTAAGAGAGGTAATAACTGGGAGGGAGCATAAGGGGTTAGACTTTAATAAAAATTTATATTAATAAAAGGAGATGAAGTTAATAATATTTGTCTTAATTTGTAGGGTGAATTTGATCATTGATTCATTTATTTAACAAATATTTATATTTGTTGAGCTTCTATTATTTGCCTAGGACTGTTCTAATGCTAGGATTAGAGTAGTAAGCAAGACAAAGTTTCCTCCCTCATAGACTTGACATTCCAGTAGTTTTTTCTCTAAATCCCAGAGGACACTGTAACATTGTTGGTCTCCGACGATTCATACCACATGACGGTCAAATCCTTGGGTAATCCTCTCCCACACTGATTCTGGATTTGGCCATGCAAACAGCAGCTTTGAAGAGTGCTTGCACTTTTGGCTTTTGCTCTTGAAATGTCCCTTTCTGGAACCCAGCTGCTATGCTGTAAAGAAGCTTGGACTTGATGACTGAATATTGAAAGGCCACATGGAGGAAGTGCCTGGAGGTTGAGTCCATCTTGAATGTTTCAGTCCCAACCAAGTTCCCAGCTCAACAAAACCACGTAAGTGAAACTACCCAGCTGAGCCCAGTCAACCACACCCTTGTGAGAAATAATAAATTGTTTTTTTGTGTAAACCACTAAGTTTTGGGGTGGTTTGTTACAACTTGACAACTAAAACAAAAATAAATGGGTGAGTAAATAAATAAGGAATGTAATTTCAGAGTGTGAGTTGGGCTACAAAAAATTTAATGGGGTAAATGGAATAAAATATGGCTGAGGCGGGGCGGTTCCCTGGTGGTGTAGTGGCCAGGCTTCGGCGCTCTCTACACCATGGCCTGGGCTCGATTCCCAGCCAGGGAAATAACCTCCCCCCAACAACAACAAAAAAAGAATGGCTGAGGGGAAACTGGGAGAGACTGGTATAAGCACATTTTGAAGACTTTAAAATTGCATATACTTGTAAGATATTGCCAGGGTATTCTATGCAGAAACTGAGGCATTAACTGTTTCTTATTGAGAATATCAGGTATTATGGCAGATAAACTGAAGAGGAAAAGGAGCTGGATTAGAGTTAAGACTGCTCTTCACCTTGGGCAAAGCATGATGAGCCTCGGTTTTGTCATCTCTAATAGGGGCATAATAACACTCATCTTGCTTCCCCTCCAGGATTCCTGGAGAAGTTATACTCGGTAATGTTTGCAAAAGTACCCAAATGTTACTAAGTGAAAGCATTTCTATGACAACACACATTTTTATCATCCCATTTGCTTTCTGAGGCTTCTTTGTACACATAACAGTACTTTCAAAACCGGGGAAGTAAATTTTCTTGCCATAACCATGGTCTGTCTGTCTATTCCACTGGCATGGTCCATGTTACATGTCAGCCTTTTTTATTTATTTAGCATCTATTGGGATCATGGTTCTGCAGTTTTGAATAGTCCATGCAGTTGTCACTGAAAGCTGATATTCTCCGTGTTGATAATGAAGAAAAACACCAATGAACAGCCTTATTAGTGTAAAAAGTCACACAATCAAGAGCCTCTATCCCATTAGGAAAAACCTCGACGTATATCATGTCACATTAATAAATACTGTATGGGCAAAGTGTACCTTATATTAGCAATAAATCCCCCCCTTGGAAAATTGATTTGCTTTTAAATTTTAATCTACTTTTTTTTTCTTCTATAGATCATAGTTAGATTTTTTTCTCCCTTCCTTTTTCTTCTACAAACAATGTAAGCTTGTATGAGAAATGTATCATTCTCTAAACCTAACAGCAAAAAGAGAAGCAAACTGCAGAAAAATAAAAGGAGAAATAAAAGGGGAAAAAATAACAAATTGGTCATTAAAAGGGAAAAGATGCAGAGATAAGAGAGAGGGAGGCAAGAGATCGTCTACTCTATTGGGCTTCGGCGCAGATGTAAGTATAAAATGCTCCACAAGTCCTGTAATTGAGAAAATCTATCAAATGTCCTGACAGCTGCTCGGGCATTTCCAGAAGCGATAAAACTTGAATTTATTTCACTCCTAGAAAAGGGGCAGTATCACCTTCTGGCGGCTTTAATGAAATGCCATAAAATTCGAGGAAAAACTGTGCTGTAAAGTCATAAAAAGGTAGTCAGAAGTGGATTGTTGGAAATGCTGTGGGAGGGGTTGCCACGTCTGAAGAGTGATGGATGGGGATCAGGCCTATTGGTGTGGTCATGGGTGAGCCGTGGGGTCCAGGCCTGACCCTGCAGCCAGAGCCCCGGGCGGTGGAGAGTGAGAGGAAACGAGCAGCGCCGTCTGCCCACCGCCCCTCCGCTTCCACACTCTCAACTCGGCCAGTGGCTTCATCACTCCCAGACTTTTCACTCGTGAAAACGAGACTAATAAACAGTTTTTGAAGCTCACCTACCCCATTTGTATTTCGCAGAGGTGACCAGGAGGAGTATGGTCACCTGCATTTCTTCAGATAGAAATCATAGTCAATTGTAATGGATGGCCCCCAAGCGTAAGGTCACCTGTCCCATCTGCAGACCTGGATAGAAGGCTCCGAGAGCTACTGGCTCTTGGGGGCAGGACTTAAAGCAAAGACAACTGGACACTCATATTCTGCTATAGAATCTGATTATTCGGGGCACGGCTCACACTTACTCTTCGTCCAATTCCCTTTGGCCTTGGCTCTACTATCTGATACTGTATCTATGGGTCTGCTTTTTCTCCTAGATGAGAAGCAACTAGGCGGACAAGGATTGTCTCAAAGTTCCTTTTTCATCCCTTTGGCAGCTTGTCTAACACTTTGTACATAGGAGGGGCTCATTAGCTGTTTCCAAGGGAAATAAAATTGCGGGGGGTGGGGGGCCTCAGGCTGTCAGGTAACGTCTATTACCGAGCCACTTAATGGGGTAAACCACCTTTGGTATCATCCATTGAAGCACGAACTAAATTCATTTATGTAAAATTATTGCACAGGGAGCATTTAGATGGTATTTTACTTTATATTTTGAAAGTTTGATACTTTAATAGTCACATTGGATCCATATAAAGAATTCCATTTCCTAGATAAACAGAGGTCCTGAGTCTTACAGTAAATTTCTTTGGTTCATCAAGCTTTGTGCAAAGATTACAAAGTTAAACTGCAAACACTGAGAACGAGGGGCATAATATGAAGGTTTATACATGAAGAGATAATGCCATTCACAAAGGAGACCATGAAGAGAAAGGTGTTCTTCCTGGCAGCAGCTCTAAGAAACATTGCAGCACAGACCTCTTGAGGGTGTCCTAATAAAAAAATTTAAAAAGCCAGTTAACTTACTAAATAAATAAAATTTTAAAAATGATGATCCCAGGACAGTGCAAGGAAATAAGAGGATCAATAAGTTTAATGGAGATAAAAATTGGATTTTGAACTTAAAAAGAAAGTGGATATTTTTTTCCTTGGTGCACTGATGACCTTGAGCACTGGCATAAGGGGAACTCTCTGCAGTACAGGTTTGACCCAAACCATAGGTTAGAGAATGCCCATCTTTGGAACATCTTCTAAGCACTATTATTGACTTATGAGTGTTACTTGAGCAGTGTTTTCAGTGGAACAGGATACAAATTTCCCCAAGGCAAGAGCAAGTGCTTGGAAGCGAGCGGAGTTTAGTGATCATCTTTTCATTTTTCTATGCTCAAGTCCTTTGTCAGCTTCAGAACTGGGAAGTCAGCTATTAAATTAGAGATGAAATAACGCTGGACTCCAGATGTGATTGCCTCATATGCCTGACTCTACCCAGATGTACTCAAACCCTCGCATTCATCATGATTAGAGTGAAAGTGGTGGGAAAACGTCACGTGACACACCCAGCAGTCCTCCCAGCATTCACACGGGAGACTTCCCTCCTAAGCGGAGAGTTGCTACTTGGGGGGCAGGGAATAATGCAGACTCTTCAGGAGCCCTGTAACAGGAAGTATGCATGTCATTTTTATAGATCATTGATCTCAGCTTTAAGTCCCAAGGATCTCCATTAGGTCAGTTAAAAAAGCTCTTTGCACAGCCATATTTAAGCAGCCACCCTGGTCCTGCAACTCTTGTCTCCTGGGTACGGATTTATCCTTGCTTAATTGCTTTCAGTTTTGGAGGACAGCATTCCACTTTCCTCTCATCTCCCCTCACCCACTTTTGATTAGTGGAAAGCCTGAATCAGCACTAAAGGGTGTGGGAACCATGCTGAGGTCAACATAGAAGGACCTCTTTTCCAACTAATTTTTCGAGGGCGTTAAGGGTTTATCTGAAGCTCGTGCTGGTGATGGTGGTGGTGAGGGGGCTGGGCATGCTAGACTGAAGTCCTAGCACAGGCTGGGACTTCAAGGGCAGTTGGGCATAGTTATTGTGGTCTAGGCATGCGCTGGTCCCCAGGGCGATACTAAGAGGTCACAGATTACCACTATTCCTCTGATTAGAAGCTATAACTCACCCCTCTTTTACAATCCGAGAGAAGCCCAAGGGTAACTAAAGGGTGTGAGAGCCTGGACGGGGCTGTTGCGGCCTGTGTGGGAACGGGTGTGCGGCTCGGCCTGTGCGGGGACGGGTGTGCGGGGACGGGTGTGCGGCTCGGCCTGTGCGGGGACGGGTGTGCGGCTGGGCCTGTGGGGGGACGGGTGTGTGGCTCCCTCTGTGTGGGGACGGGTGTGCGGCTGGGCCTGTGCGGGGACGGGTGTGTGGCTCCCTCTGTGCGGGGACGGGTGTGCGGCTGGGCCTGTGCGGGGACGGGTGTGCTTTCCACCATTTCCTCTGCAGCCTCCGGCCCACAAACTGTACCAGGCTGTCAGGTGGGAGAGTGGAGCCATTGCCAGAACACGACTGGGACGAGTGAGCTGTGTCCTGCATGTAGGTTAAGGGTCGTATTCATCGGGAATGATTTTTACGTTGAGCCATAAACTATCCTCTGAGAATTCTTTGAACAGAGAGCAACTTCTTTGTTGAATGAAATGATAATGACGGCCTCAATTGCATGGTCCCTTCTCATATTAACTAAACAAAATGGACAATGGCAACAAGGAAGGTCACGTGCAGGTTCTAGGTGTTTTATGCTGACCAAGCATGATAGGTGGCCACCAAAAATCCCCAGATAGCACAGTACTTTTTTTTTTTTTTTTTTAAATTAAGGCAAGAATATTAGGATTATTTGAAAATAACCTTTAGAATATTCTAACATTTCTAATTGGTGTTTCACTTATAAAAACTACATGTTACTGTCTGAAATGTTTTCTTGTAATAGTCTTCATCTTGACAGTGTGGAAGAACTTCAATCTCTTCTCACTCTTTCTAAAAGGCAGAGGAGGCAGGAGGGAGAGATGGAGGAAGAGAGAGAGAGAGGGAAACACGGCAGTGAGAATCATGAACAATTTTAGTTCATCCGGAAGTTGAGGCAACTTATTTTTTTAAATGTATTCTCTCCAGTCCAGATTCCTATAACAGATGCTCTCAACTCCCAAGCTGCTTCCATCTGTAATTCAATTTCCTTTTAAACGTGATGCTGACATCTGTTGCAATGCAGATACTACTCAAGTACCTGCAATTTCTCTGTCAAGCTCAGTGTCGTGTTAAAGAACTGTGAACTTTGCAGGACTGGGAGCAGCACGGGGCTGCAGGCAGCACAAAATTTAATGTCTCTTTTATGGTTCTGATATCTCAGAATCTTTTCCTCTCTGACACTGAGGTTCTTGTTAAAGATTTTGAAGAGAACATGAAGTGTTTCCTTAAAAGTGCAGCTATTTGTTGTAGCTTCACTTCTGGAGCCACCTCAGATTAGTACAAACTAAGATGTAGCAGGGAGGTAGGGTTGCCTCCTCAGATGCTTCCTGACAGGCTGGATTAGATAAATTACCACACAACTCCTTTAAGTATTTTAAAAACAAAGACAAAGCCCCGCGTGTTGCACTTAAAGATGCTGATCTTTGTCATCTTTCTTTCTTATCCCCTTCCTCCAGCATTACAATAAAGCAAGATCATTTGAGGTATGGATTGAGTTCAACCATTCCATCATTAATTAATTCAGTAAATAAATATTGATCAAGTCTATTCTGTGACTAGTATTGCGCCAGGAGCTGGGGGTAGAAAGGTTGATATGCTGTGTAGCATCCGTCTTCAGGGAATTTTAGTCATGTATCATTTTATTATTATTATTATTATTATTATTATTATTATTATTATTTGATGACTAGTTTTTTCAGCATCTTACACATAGATAGAATTAATTCAAAAGTCTATCTATACTGGTGGTTCCAACCTTTTTCCATTTGTGTATCCCTATTAAACCCATTTCTATAAATTGCACCCCTTGTTTTTTAAAACAGCTGTTTTTAAATACTGACACTTTGGTTCAGTGCCCATCTTAATGTGAGATAGTGGAAATGAGGTAATAAGTTAGGAAAGAAAAATTGCTACACTCAAAGTACAAACCACAGATTTAATTTTACAATATTCATAACAGTTAAATGCTGATAGATGATCAAGCATTTAAACATTGAATAAAAAAAACTACTTGAAAAGCATTATGATTAAAGACAAAACACT